>JABUQX010075368.1:7500-27500 GCA_015478945.1 Trachelipus rathkii
TTCTTTCCAGCAACCCATCTTCTGTAAGGAGCTCTCTTCCTTCATCTATTTTTTTGCCTATCTTTAATCTCTTTCTCTTTAAGTCCACCTGGAGTCACCACAAAGATTTGCGTTAGGCTTGGGATTGGTTGGGCTTTCCAATTATATATTTTTTTGTTTTATTACTCTGCTCCTCCTTGAAAAGGGCTTTGGCCGTCGAGTGGTGGTACAACATGTAATATATAATATATAATTATTTATATTATATATAATATATAATATATATAATATAACTAATACTTTAATATATTATATATACCTATCTATATATAATCTATACTCATATATATATACTCTTATACATATATATTATATATCACTATATATAATATATATATATATATTAAATATATATATATATAATCTATACTATATATACTCTAATATAAATATATATATATATATATAATAATATATTACTATACTAATTTATTTATATATATATATATTACTATAATATATAATATATAACTCTATAGTATATATATATATATATATTATTCAATATATATATATATACTATATATACTATATATTAATAATATATACTATATAATATTACTATAATATATATATAACTATATATAATAATATTTGCCAGGGTCGAAAATTTCTTCGAACTAATAATAAATAATAATAATAATAAATAATTAATAATAATAATAACTAATAATATAATAATAAATAATAATAATATAATAATAATATATAATAATATATAATAATAATAATCTTCACAATATATAATAATAAATAATAAATAATAATAATAATAACATAATATAATACATCAATAAATAATAATAATAATCAATAATAATAATAATAAAATCAATAAATATAATTGAAAAAAATAATAATAATAATAACAATAATAATAATAATAGATAATAACAATTAATAAATTCAATAATGTTATAATAACAATCGAATATAATAATAATTAATAATATAATAATAATATATAATATAATAATAATAATAATAATAATAATAATAATATAATATAAATAATAATAATAATAAATAATAATAAATAATATAATAAATAATAATAATAATTAATAATAATTATCATAATAATTAATACACAATTATATATTTATGATAGTAATAATAATGAGAGGAAAACATAATAGTAACTCAATAATAATAATAATAATAATAATAATAATAATAATAATAATAATAATAATAATAATAATAATAATAATAATAATAATAATAATAATAATAATAATATTAATAAAATAATAATAATAATAATTATAATAATATAATAAGTATAATAAAATCACACTATACAAATATTAAGTTCCAATCAAATAATAATAATTAATACATAATATAATAATAAAAATAATAATAATACAATCAAAATAAATAATCAAATAACATATCTAAAAAACTATATAATATAATAATAATAATAATAATAATAATAATAATAATAATAATAATAATAATAATAATAATAATAATAATAATAATAATAATAATAATAATAATAATAATAACTACTAATGATAATGAATAACAATAATACATAATAATAATAATAATAAAAATAATAATAATAACTATTTATACTCTATATCTTCAATTTTATAAATTTATAATTTGCTTCATTAATTAAATGTTTTACCAGAATGGAAATATTCTCCCCCCCAAAAGTAAAATTTTTTTGTTAAGACTTTTGGAACAATTTACTGATTAAGTTTTTCCATTCATTTCAAATTAAGATTCTGAAATGGAAGAGGCTTCATCAGAAGCCTTTTCAGTTTCACCTATTACTCTGCTAGATTGAAGACTTAGGTTGATTATCTTAAAACAGTCTTATGTTGCTTTTAATTTGGGTGAATGAGTATACATTTTATATATATAATATATAATATATCATAGTATCATATTATATACTATTATAATAATATATCATATATATATATATATATATATATATATATAAATATCAATATATAATATATATTATATATAATATCTTAATAATAAAACCTAATTATATATAATTATATATACATAAACTATATATATTAATCATAATATAATAATATAATATAATAATTATATACTACTTAATATTATTAATATTTATAATATCTATAATAAATCATATATTATAATACATATAATATCTTATATATATATACTATAAAACTATATATATATATAATATATATATAATATATATATATATATATATATATATATATTAATATTAATAACAATATAAATATATAATATATATAACTATATAAATCTTATACATATATATAATATATATATAATATATATACAATATTACATATATATATACATATAATATCTATACTAAAGCTATATATATATACCTAATATATATATATATATATATATATATATAATATAGTATATAAAATAATATATATTATACATCAATTGCATATGTGATAGCATAGATTTATCCATATTTTTTATATAATAAATTTATATATATATATATATAATAACACTATATATATATAATATATACATAATAATATAAATATATATAACTATTTAATAAAACATATAAATATAAAATATAAATAATACTATATAATATAATATAAATCTAATATAATAATTTAATACTCATACTTTAATAAGAGAAAATAATGCTTTATAATATAATCATTAATAATATAATAATATAATAATAATAATAATAATAATAATAATAATAATATAATCAATAATACATAATAATAATCCTCCACCGTCTCCTTCCATACCTTGATGTTAATAAGACTTTTTAGTTAATTTACTATTCAAGTAATAAGATAATAGTAGTTAAGCCTCCCACCCCCCCCTCATAACCGTACCACAACCCCTAAATATAGGATTAAATTACCCATAGTCTCTCCCTTTTCGATCCTTCTCTTATATATAAATTTACTCTCCCGTACCCTCATGTCGATAGAATACACAATTAGTAGTAGCAGATAGTAAGTAGTATATAGTCAAATAATAGCACTACAGTACCGCTAGTAGATTTAGTAGTAGTAGTGTAAGATAGTAAAGTAGTAGTAAAGATAAAGTAGTTTTCCAGTAGTAGTCAGCATAAGTCAGTCCACGTAATAGTAAAGAGTATGGCAGATTTAAACCTTAACTCTCCTAATAATTATGTTCCATAAGAGCTCCACTTCGAAATTGGTTTATATTTTTCTTAAGAATATTTATCTTATAAATATTCAAGTTGACAGGGTTTCCCTCCACTATTCATATACATAAATCAAAATTTTATACCACTTTTCAACACATTTAAGAGTTGCCTACACTTTAAGGCTACAATTATTCTTAATTATACACCACTCACATTCACATGCACGCACACCTAGCCATACACACTCACACACACATATATATATAATATAGTATATCATCATAATAAAACCATAAACATAAATAATAATACTAAAAATACATGCACCTATATATCTCTCTATATATAATATCAATATAATAATATATAAATATATATAATATATAATAATTATACAATATATAAATACCCATACAAAAACACTTATCATAAATTAATATATATATATAATAACTAAACCTTTCTATATATACTAATACTAACCATAAAATATCACCATATTATATAATATAAACCCGTTATATATACATATAATATAATCTATTATAAATATATAATTACCCTAAATATCTATATATATATACCTATACTAATATAGATATAATAATATATATAATATATTACCTATTATATATATAATAATATAATTATAATACTATTATATAATTTTTTTTTGAGTTTAAGTGTACATGGACCACCACGGACTCACAATAGAAGCGGCCACATCTGGGACTGAAAATCAGCAACCACAAATTACCTATACTGATTTCAAATGTCAAAGCGAAGATTTGAATTTGTGAAATACTGAACATATTCAAGTCAGTCCAAAATAAATGAAAACCAATTACACTATTATCAATTGCATTGTTAATAGTCTTAAAGATTACAACAAATCAACATTGCTTATAAAGAATTATCTCCACTATTAATTTGAACAAGATACAAGAGAAAATATTGTTACTTCACTAAAGTGGGAAAGTCACTTCTAGATAGATATGGGAATAAATCTTTTAGAGAGAAGTTTAATGGACCTAGTAAAGTTAAGGAAAATAACGACGGGAAATAGGGATCCAAATGAGGAACAAAATCACTGAAGATATGAAATGAAGCAGATTTGTCGGTGCGTGTGGCCGACGGCAATTTCCAAATGGGAGGCAGGGTCTCGTGACATATAGTGACTCGTGAAGTGATATTAGTTGGCCAACGACGGAGGACGTGCAAGTATCACCATCAATGTAAGCGCTTTCGTCTGTGGGAGGAAAGTCACCACGTTCACCGATTGTTTCGGCCTTTATGTTTCTGAGTAATTCCTTCCCCGCCTCGACTCACTCGTCGCAGCACTCTTGCCATACAACCGATCGAAAGCCCCGTCGGAGAGCTAGCAATATGTTTATTTAAAAATTCGCATGGATTGATGGAAGGCGGCCATCCTTCGTGTGAAAATGCATTCACGGGAGTGGTTACCTGGAATAACTCCGAGAAAGAGGAGGACGAGCCATTTTTCGGCCTCTCTTGTCGCGGATTTCATTGGACCAGATACCCTACATGAGAGGGAGTCCAAGACAATAAAATAATTCTGTTTCTTACGGAGAGTGGGAGAGTCGAAGAAAATATGTTTTGTACAGCTGATACCACTTGCTTTTTAGAAATAATCAGGGGTTTTAAGCGCTATGTAGACGCGCTAAAGCGATCCTGATAAACGCATCAAATCGAGTGAATCTTGGTTTAAGGATTAGAAATTCGAAGAAAGGTAGCAATCATTATAGCCAGTTAACTCTGCTGTAAAAAATTGGACCAGCAATAAGGGGGCAAGGGTACTCTGGCAAGAGGTTCGGGTCCAGGAAGTACAGAGGAAGCGCCCACACTGTCCATCCTGTTTTAGAAACCGAGCTCGATAAAAACTGGACGCTAAATTTATCCGTGAACTGTGCGGGACTGAGCACAGGAATAGATGCTTTTAAGACAGGCAGCAGGATGGCTGATTGGAGAAGGAATTGATCAAGCCATAAGCAATGGTAGGAGAGAGAGGAATAGCCAAGGTGTTGTACCCTTCGTCGTAAGAGAAAAGGCAGCACCTTTTTGAAAAAGGAATGTTGAGGAAATTAAAGTATTCGCTTAACTGAACCGTCTTTGCACAATAGGCAGTATTAGGATTTACTGAGGTACACTCCTGCAGAATCGTGTCAGAAGCAGTCGGCTTTGGGGTTTGAAAACGAAGCTAACTTGTACACATGATGTATCTCTCCTTCCGAGAGAGAGTGGCTAGTCAACATTGGATTCAAACCTTCAAGGCTCAACCTGGGGGGACGATCGAAAGTCTCCACGTGGAGATACGGATCGCATTCGTTCTGGATTGGGATCTAATGAGGCGTAGAAAAGATTTAATGTCTTACCATATCTAGCACAGCCATAATCCAGTTTCGATCGAATTAGGGCTAATATAGAGACCTAAAAGGGATTTGCGATCAGATTTCCCCCAAAGATTTTGAGGCGAGATGACGTCAAGGGTGCGGATGACAAGTTTTTTCAGGTGTTTAATATCTGTGTCACATTGTTATCAGTCCTGGTACATGCTAGGATGAGCCCCTACGCAAAGTTTGCCTGTGTAACGCCTCCTACATGGAAATGGGCGCAACCATACTAAAGGTTAGTGTCTTCCGCTGGAAGAAAGGTGAGCAGTATCTTCGATTTCCCTTTTTTCTTAAAAAGCAAACTGCTGAGGTTTTGGTGGGAGAAAAATGGAAACCATGGGAGCTAGTGAATGTGAAAATTATTTTTTAATCACGCTAGTCTGAAGTTTCGCCGTTACGAGAAAAGGGCAAGCCTGGTACCCATCGGCCTATCGTATAATGCTAGATCATCCGACCATATAGAGAAAATTGCACAGTCGCTGGGAATAGGGTAACAATATCATTTAAACTCCGAAGAGAAAATAGTGTACTCCTTTAAACAACACTATCCTGCCGAACGCCTTCATTCTCACCAGATAAAGTGGCCGTACAAAATAGAAGAGTCAACCGAACTTGCATGGATCCTGTTTTGACCAAAGACATTTACATGAAAATGAGGAGTTGTCACGCGGAAAAACCAGAGCACGAATGAAGTTTAAAAGGAGGAATCCCAGTTCTCCACACGTTGTGTCGTAAGATTTTTTCAAGGTCAAAAAAGACACCCAGAACCATCCCACACAGTTTGAGAGGCTTCCCAAATGTCATGGTCTAGTTTTAACAAGGGGTTCGCGGTCGAACGATTTTTGCGGAAGCAAACTGGAAGTTTGAAAAGCTTTGGCGCCTCACATCTCCAGAAACAGGGAAAACGGCCTGAAAACCAATTTTTCCCTCCACTTATTGTACCAGGTATCGGAACATAGGTCAGATCGAAATTGGTTTTTGGTATATCCCTCGCAAGCTTGGATCTTTCCCAGCGTTGGGGATAGGAATTATATCAAAGCTGATAGTCACAAATAGATGGAACGAGCGACTTCGATCCAAGATTCTGTTTATATAAATCCAGCAAAAATGCTGATGCTGAGGGATAGTTTATCTCATCACCCTGACGAAGCAATGAATATAACGCAAATCATGTCTGAACCATAGAGTACCTCAGTTTTGCTACCGCCATGCACCGTTCTGATATAAACTCATATATATTATACTTAACTACTATATATATCTATCATATTATATATTACATATATAATATATATAATATATATATTATATATACATTATATATAATATTATATATATATATTATATAATATATTATATATTACTTTATAAATCATCTAAATATCACAACTTCACTCTATCCTCTATTACTATAATTATATATCTATATCTATCTATTTACCTTGACTATCATATATATATATATTATCATATATTACCCAACCCTCTCCTAACCAAAAATAGTCTAACTCACATATATATTATACTAACTATAATAATATCCATAATAAATATGAACTTCACTATCTAATACATACAAACATATATAAAATAAACACTAATAATATATAATATATACCTATAAATATAAATAGCCTAACCTAACCCTAACTAACTTATCCTAACTATCATATCAAAACACTATACATATATATATAATAATATAATATATATATCTATACTATATCATACATAATATAATATATCTATATAATATATTATATATATATATATAAATCCACATAACAATATCATAACTAACTCACTATAAAGAAAGCTACTGACCTACCTTTTAAATCTAAATATTATTTTTTTATACTATATACTACATATATATATTATATATATATATATACTATAAATAATACTATAACACTCACTAACCTACCACATTAAATCACAATAACTATACCTAATATAACAATAATATATTAATATAATAATATATAATAACACTAATTATATAATACTTATATATATACTTATACTATATAACATAATCATACTATAACTATATAATTACTAAACATCAATACCCTAATTAATATATAAAACATAACCATTAATAATCAATATACAATATATAATAATACAAAATATATATAAAACACATACATACATAAACTATATAATAAACAATAAATAATTACAATAATAAACACATACAATCAAACATACACCACCCACCATCATACATAATACTACACCTCAAATAAACAACAACTAATCTAAATAACTCATCCAATACACTCTAAACACAAATACCTCACTAACCACTAACACAACCACTCACCACTAAAAACAATAAAACAAATACTACCCAAATAATTATTCTATATACACTTATATATAAATATATATATATATATATATATATATATATATATTATATATAATATATTTACTATATATATATATATACTATACTATATAACTATATATATATATATTAAGTATAATATTACTTACTATATAATAATATATATAATATATATAAATATATATATATAATATATAATATTAATCTATATAATATATTATATATTATATATATATATATATATATATATATACTATATATACGATATATATATATATATATATATTCTATATATATATCTATACCATATATATATATATATATCTATATATATATCTATACTATCTACTATATACTATATCATCTTAAAATTATTCCAATAATATAATCACTATATAATATATATCTCATATTTCATATATATCTCTATTACTATCATAATATACATATAACTATAGTATAATAATATATATATATTTATATATCTCAGATATATTCTATATTATTTTTAGTATATTACTCACTTTTATTTTCTACTCTACCTTAAAACTAACATCTTAATTCTATATCTTATTTATATATTTCTCTATATATATTATTTTATATCTTATGTATATATTTTTATTACTAATATATAATATCAATATATATATATATTCATATATATATATATATCCAGTTATACCCTTTCTATGGAAGGTCTTCATTTCTCATTTATCCACACATCTTCATTTCTATTTATCTATCGACAGATATCATTAATATACTATATATATATATATATAAGTATATAAATATATTACATATATATATTAAATATAATATAAGTATATATTATGTATATTATATATAATATATATACATATATATATAATATACCTATATATATACTATATATACATATATACTATATACACCTATATATATATACATATTATATATCTTATTATTATACTATATTAATATATATTTATATCATATATATATATATATATCAGTGACGAATCCTTATTGATTGCCTAACATGAGATGCATTCTTAAGGGGAAATAATAAAAGAAAATTTTGATTGTCTATATTCTGTGATTTGATAATAAAGATGTTGATAATTATTCTTCTTCTAACGCTTATATTAGTAATAAATTCAAATTTACATTTAATTTGCATTCTCGAACAGCCAACGTGAATAAAAATTTAGCTAGTCAATACGATGCTTGTAGTAACTAGAACGAATGCCTTTCTGAGAAGTTTAATATGGTAAATTGATGTGCGCGCGCATAAAATTACTCACGGCGAAAACACAATGAAAGCTTGCGGAACCTTAACGGCAAGCAAATTCAATGAGCAAAGGAGAGAAACGAATTTTGGGGTATCTTTTATTTTTCTTTCATTTTTTTATCGTTTTTTAATAAAATTTTTAAAGCAAAACGACGGAGAGGTATAATTTTTTTTTTTTTCTACTAGAAAAATCATGCAATAATCGATCAGTTTTTAAAACGTTTTGAAAATGGTCAGTTTTATTTTTCAATTACTAATTAAAATTTGGGTAATTGTCCGGTTTGAGGTAATGTTATCAGATATCGATTGTTTTTTTCCGATAATCGAAAGTTATCGTGGATATCGTTGTTACCCATTTATATAAGAATAGTTTGTTCGAACACGGAAGAGTGACATTGGCTTTCAGCTAAATTTTACATAAAATAATTTTTTCAAAAATGAATATTTGTTTATAGTTACGTATATTATTAACTTAAATGTGTTATTTAAAATAAATTTATGTGAAAAATTAAAATAAATTAACTTCTGAATATATATATACTATAGTATATATCTTCCTCTCTTATCTTCTTCACTTCTCTCTAATATATTATTATATATATATATATTATATATATAATATATGATTCCATATATATTATTATTTGGGTGAGGGTGAGGTATCCCGTAAGCTTTATATACTATATTTCATATATTGGAATATTATATATTAAGAGTGGAGGTTGGTATATCTGTTAGCTAGGCCTTATCTGTCTCATTAACCTTTTATGTTCCTCTCATCCTATATTGTATATTATCACTCATGATCATCTTTAATCCTTCATGCTGCTAACGTGCGTTATAGGACGCCTACTACCTTTTGCTATTTCACTATATATAATAATGAGGTTACTTTCACTGCCGGTTGCTGACTCTGATTATAATATAATCACTCTAACTAGTATTAAAATATTTAGGAAGTTGGGAGTCTTCAGATCTTTCCACTTACATAGGCTATCTCACATTGGTCTGAATCAGCTACGGTATTCATATAATAGTGCACCATTCTGCTATAGTATACGTAGGGTTGACACTGCTGCTCTATAGCATATAGTTTTGCGTGAGTCTTTTATATAGTACATACCTCTCAGTCATAATATGTTACGTGATTGTGGTGAGCTAGTATATATTTTGTACAGATTACCATCTATCATATTCTCTATCGCGGCTGTAGCGTACTTTCTAGTTATTTACTGATGGTATACCTTCTATATTACCGGGTCTCTGTTTTTCATGTTTTCTCTAACTATACTTCATCTCTTATCTATCTATTTAATCCTTCTATCATCTTTACAACCGTCACCCGTTATTAGCGTCTACACCTGTGACGCAGATTTGGTCACTTACGGATATCACTTAGGGGGCTGAGTGAGTATGAGTGAGTTTTTCCTTTAGTTTTTTTATTCTTAAGTGACTCATCACTCCTTGACCGGGCTCGTGGATTCCCGTAGGTTAAGGTATTAGGTATTCTATTACTATTATGTTCTATAAGTAAGCATATATTTAATATATATTTCATGAAAAATAATTAGACATTAATTATTTCAATAATAATCATCAAAATAAAATAACACAATTTCAAATATAATATACTTTAAAAATATTTCTTTAGCGTTTGATCTTCTATATATATTAAAATACAAGTGACAAAAATAGATATAATTTATTATTCTTATATTTTATATACTCACTTATTTAATATTTTTTACCATTTGTGTTATAATTAATAAGCTCATTATAATGATATCAGGTACTAATACTGAACTTATACCTCATATTAAATAAAGTCACATAGTTTACTTATCATTTAGAAGCTTTTATCAGAATTATTTATTTTCCATTCCTAAATATCATATTTTTAATAGTATTGTAATCTCTTTTTTGTACTCATAATAATAAATTTAACATTTATTGACATTTTAAGGTGCTACTACATTGCTATTACTCCCACGAGTGTAATTATGTCTTGATTTTAGGAAGCATATATTCTTCTAACACGTATTATTTCGAGTATGTTCTTATATTTTTGAGTACTTAGGTTCTTTAGAAATAATAGCTATTAATAAGTTATATAAGTATATATATATATATATATTATATATTATATATTATTAACTCTTAATATTATATATATTATAATTATATATATATATATATACTTACTTATTATTAAAGTGCAATGTTCCAAATATTCCTGATAGATAAACAGAATTATCGTTTAGCCAAGATGATTTTCTATTATTAAGTATACATTAATTAATTATATAATATTATAAATTCGTCCTCTAGTTGGAACGTACGGTAGGGGTGACTTCAGTCACTCACTCTAAACTTACATCTTTACTGTCTCCACTATTGCTATTAGTGGTCTAGTTCTGATAGCCACTAATTGAAGTGTGACAAGTGATACATATTAAATTAATTTCACAGTTAAGAGGGGCTCGATCCGATGGGTAAGTGTAACTTAGAAGGGGGGTAAGAAGTCCCCTCAGTTAGTCCATACCTAGAGGCCGGAGATCACTCGAGTGTACAACTGTGAATATCTTACTTGTCTTACTCTAAGGGTAAATTTCGTTTAGTATTTTAAATTCACATGTTGCATCGACTTTATTAATTTATTATAATATATATATTATATATTATTTTATATATATATATTAATAATATATATTATATAGTAATATATAAATATTATATAATAATAATTAATATATATATATATTATATATTATATTATTATATATATATTATATCATAATATATATATATATATTATATGTATATTAATATATATATTAATATTATTAATTAATATAATATAATTTAATATATTATTATTATACGTTAATAATTATATATATATATTTATGGAATTGAAAGTTAAATTATAATGAGTATTAGTTGGTTGTATTGTCACGGGAGTTTTTATATTATAGGTATTTAAAAGTGATTAATTTATTATAAAGTGTAATTAATCTAAGACAGTTTGCTGGATCATTATTGAAATTTATAAGTTTGAGAGCAAAATTTATAAGATAAATTTATGCATGTGTGAGATACCTTTTAAAAGTTTTTAGGTTTAGTGAGTTAAGTTTATTTTTCGCTACTACCATTAATAATTAAGTGTTTATATTTAGCTAGCTTACTCATTTATTATATTAGCATATTTCACTGAATTATTATTTTGGGTCAATATAGTTTCTTTCTCTGGTATGTCACTCATCTATTAAATAATTTGCTGATAGTATTTGAATTGTAATGATATATATATTGAATATTTCATTACTACCTTTAACTCACTTAATTATTAAATATATTAAATATATGAAATAATTATTATTTGTAAATATTATAAGTAATATAAATATAATTATATATAGTATATATTATATATTATATATATATAATTAGTAGTGTATATATATTTAAAATTATAGCATTATTAATAATAATATTCTTAAGTTGATAGTATTAATGTGTTTATACTATAATAAAGTGAGTTTTTAAATTGGACAGTGCAGCTTTATTATTATAATTATATAATAAGAGTCCACCAGGGAGTCATTCACTTATTATAAACGTGTTTCAGTATTATATATTAATTATATATGATATTATAAAATCAGGTCAACTATAGCGTATAAATATATACTAATCATATTAACGTAGAGTGCACGCGTGTGATATTACTAACCTTATACTATCATATATTTCTTTATCTAATTATTTTAATCATTAATATATATACTCATGCTATATATATATTTATAGTTTACTAGAATAATAATAGTGTAAGCATTAATATGACATTAAATGCTACTCAATTATAATTATATTGAGGATATACTATACTAATTATATAATATATTTATATATTTTTATATATATATACTAATATATACTAATATAACAATATTATGTAGTATGAGTGTGTGTAAAAATATATATTATATAAGGTAGTTGTTATTATATATATATTTTACATTAATCATACATAACAATGTAATAACTATTTATATCTGAAGATTAATGATCTCTCATCTTTATGTAGCATAATGGTTAATATTAATAATATTATATAATAGACTAAATTACCGAATATTACATTGATATGTTGATATATTTATTTATATGGATATAAATAATCAGAATAAATTATTGAGATATTATATAATTGCTATCGTGGGTAAATTCGTATATTACGATTAACAGAATGACTTTACTTTTAATCAACTCTTATCAATAATAATCTTTAAATATCTTTCCATTTTATTATATTCTTGTAATTATTGTGTTAATATGCTATTATATAGTCGCTATATTTATCTCTTGATTTTTAATGAGTATCTGATCAATCATTTACATTAATATCTTAATGCTAATTTTAATAATAATAATTTTAATATAGTAATATTTAAAAAAACTTTATCACTATCATATAGTAACTCTAATTTCCCCTTTGAAAAACCACTTAAGGTATAATATTATATTGTCACTTTATATAGTTAGTGTACTCAGTATAATTTTAGATAAGTATTATGAAATAGTGATTTTATATATCTAAAAATTAAGGTATTCAAGTCAATTATATCTTCAAATTCTTTTTCTTTATATTTAATTTGATTTATTGGATACTGTAAAGGTTCGTTTGTATATTAATAAATTAATAGATGAAATTTCTTATAATATCTTCTTTCCATAAAAATATAAATAAATAGATCAAAAAATTAAAAACATAAATATCATACGTATAGATCGTATTTTATATATACCAAATATAATTAACCTTTTTATAAACATAATAAGAATAATTAAACATAATGTTCTTTATTTTTAATACGTTAATTTTTATCACCCTAATATAATAATATTATATATTTATAATATATATATATATCATCAATAACATATATTTATACTTTTCATTTATCATGTAATTTACCTTTAATTAAAAATCATTTTACATACAGTTATTTTTGTTTCATATTGTTTTCTTATTATATTATGTCAATTATATATAATGTAATTTTAGAAATGAAAATAATAATTATTTCTACATCTGGTTTTGGTAAACTCACTCTCATAATTTATGTAGATTGTGATAAATATACTACAACTTTTTTTGAATAGCATATTCGTTATACGATTTTAGGGTGTTAGTGATTAATTCGATTATAAGAAATACTTGCTCACATTACAATCCTAACTAATAATTATCAGTAAATTAAGCATAAAATATTTTTTATTCTTGTATGTAATTGATTATCGTTGTAGAATAAGAAGTGATAAAGTAACTGTCAATTAGTGATTTAGAGAACTTGATGTTACGAAGAGAGAAGAGTAAGGAACTCTTCCACAATCTTTTCACGATATTATTATAGGTGTGCTGTATATTTCTCGCGTACAGATACACACAGCGAGCTATCAGTTATGAATCTAGACGGCGAGTGTTAAACTCGGGCAATAAGTTATCATTTTCTACTGTGATTTATCTTTATATCTAATTTTACTTGCATATTATGATTCAATATTTATTGACCAATTATATCGTTTTGTGGTAGATACCTTTTTTGGTTTACTAGTTATATATGTCTGTAATATGTGCTGCTATTTAATTATAATACAAAATTCATTGTGTAATACTTCCTTTTATTGTGACTTTTATTCCGTTCATTAGGTTCTTTATATTGATCAGATTGCATGCATTAACTATGAGTGTATGGACTCAACTCAGTTAATTTTCTAATTATTATATTATATCTTCGACCTATATTTATGCAATTCATGGTCTATAAGACTAACGTTGACTATATATATGTAATTTATTTAATTCGGTATTATCTTTTTCTATAAAGTTAACAAGTTTATCATTATATTTTGTAACATGTGAGTCACTTTTAATATTATTTAATGTAAATTATATTTATATCTCTTATAAAATTATACATATTAAATATAAAATCTTTATTATCAGAGTGTTAAGTGCATCATATACTCAGGGTTCTCTAAGTATTGAGAATGAGTATATGTTTCACTATATATTTCATTATTAATAATAACGCTAATAATATTATCGATGTATATTAAATTCACAAAACTCGTGGAGGGACAAGGGAAGTAAATACGTCAATACTCGTCTAGACCTAAGCATTTGTGTGTGCAGATTGAAACAGTGCTTTCTGGTTTTAGATGACTTATAAAAATTCATTTAGACAATTTTAATGATGATAGTCTGATGTTGTGAATATCATCGAGACATGTGGTGCTTGTATTACTGGGATTTTAGATGATAGTATATAGCGAGATATACCAAGTGGTCATCTGATCTTTTTATTAAATTATTATTGGAAATATAATTTTTCCTTTATTAAAAGGTGTTATATTTCACTAATTTTTATATACGGTATATATTGCAATGGAGTTTACTGTATTGATATATTTTAAATATCAAATTAGAATAATTTCAATATAATTATATATTAAATAAAGTTATTTCCAATTATGTTTGGTCCCATTTCACTTCTCTAGCGTATTTTTATTTAAGGAATAGTGTTTTTATGTTTTTTTTATGCTACTAGGGAATAACTCGTGCATTTTAATAGATATTGTTGTCGAGATCACGCGGTATGGAGAGAATACTTTATAGGTTATTTTGAGGCAATAATAATTATATCATTTTATAATTGGTTCTGTTTTTTCGGTATTTACGTTTAAACGGGTATCTCCGTTCGTTTGGCTACTCACATTACATATTCTACAGCACTTCGTCCTATATAAAGTAGTATTAATTGCATTTTTTGGGATAGACGGCGAGAGTAAGTGACAAGAGTATAGAGTGAGAGACGTGGATAGTAGAGAACATAATACGAGGTGAGAATGAACACGCACTCGCACTCGCAAGAGTGTGAGAGAGAAAGGGGGAGACTTATGAGATGAGAAATATATAAGATAGAAGTAGTAGATGGTTCGACACTCACAGAAACGAAGGTAGATGAGCTCTGTACAGATATAGATGAGCTTGCTCAGAGACCGTGTGTAGGTATATTTTACACGATAATGGGATGGCGATGATTATTTACATACCTAAGAGAGGTTTTCGTGGCACAGAAGAATTGGTCTGTACAGTGGTCAAAAGGTAGAGAGAGAGGAGTACGAAGGTGAGAAGAGATGAAAATGACAACGTGTTAGCTTAGTTGGTGGGAAGTTGTAGTCATCTTTTAGACTATATATTTTTATGGGGGAGTTGATAATATAACAAATATATAATTATTTGATAGTTTAGTAGCAGAATAAGAATCAAGTGTGTAGGAGGGGGGGGATGGTCACTCTTAGCTACGAGAGTGTGTGAGAGATGTTTAGTTGACTGTCGTTGTGTCGTATTTACTAATTTCTATAGTATATATATATATTCTTATTAGTTTCACGGTGCAGAGAATTAAGTTGTTTTTTAATTTTTTTGAGGAGAATCGTGTTATGCTCTCTTGTGCATACTGAGCCTTTTTAATTCTTAAGTTATATTGGCGTATCTCATTAGTTTTCTCGCGTCAGGGGAGTGCGGTGCATATTCTTATAAAAATTCTATTCTACATATCCATCTCCCTTATGAACATCGACTCACAAAATTTAAGTAATAGGCCCAGACACCGTGCTAGAATTACCTCTGTCGTACCGATCGCTAAGCCTGCACACGCATTCGGTGGCATCATGGTGCCCCACTGCATCGACAACGTCATTGATAGATTCACACCTAACAAATGTTCACACACATGTTCGAGACACATATAATATATTGGGAATTACATTAGAGATATTAAATTAAATTTTTACTTGTGCGAAGTTTTGAGTATGGGTGAGGATTTTCTGAGATAGGCTACTCTTACATTAAGTTAAAACTAATGAGGCTATATAATACATAGAGAATCCCCATAATAATATATGTAATACATTCTATACTTCCTCTTTGAGGAAGATTTTCTTTGTAAATTTAATTAAGTAGTTAGTATGTCAGTACTATGAGTCAACTGTTTCGTTATTATATTACAAGTTATATAGGTTGTAGGACGCGCACTTTTAACTTTAAGTATATATTATATTGGCCCACGTAGTCAATAACGTGATTATTTTCACCACCTATAAGCTCCAATAATTGCATAGTCGTATTGGTACACTACGCTACACATGAGTACGAGCTATAATATGTATCAAGGCAAGTATCTTTGGTATATATATATATTATTGCGTGGCACTTTTAGACTAGTATAGTAAGCCATAGGATTCTTTTATATTCGCTTTGTGTGGTCTATTAATACCATCAGTGCTTTGTTAACAAAATGTAATATTATATCTAATATGTGTGTGAGTCGATCGTCTCTCTTTACGATGCTCGTGCTTGTATACTTCAATATTAGAGAGAATGAGTGAGTGCTTAGTGATCATTACTCGCTAATTATACACGATCGTGTTCCTGCGTAATATTCATTCATCATCTAGTTAATATATATGAATAGATTATGCGGAGGGGTTGTGTGATGAGTAAACTGCAGCTTGTTGTTGTTAAATTTATTTACGTTCAAGTTAAATGAAAGTATATGTTGTTCATAGTGTAGTTTTGTGTTATTATTAAGATATAAGTTTTGTAGTTTATTATAATTGTAGTCCTCATAAGTATGCCATGTTTGTTCTGTGTGCACTAAATTAGGGTTGGTGTCTAGAGTCTCGGGTCGGGGCCTGGATCTGCCGTGGGGGAGTGGGGGGGGGGTAGGGGCGGCTGGGGGGGGGGACGGGGAGGGGGAGGGGGAGGGGCTCCCACTCTTTTCTTCGCTGTGTGTGACACATGACGTCAGTGCGTAGTGAGTCGGGTGTTCTAGAGATGTCACTTACTGTCATGCTTGTTCCTGTTTAGGATTGGGTGGCCAACGAGATGAGAGCCTAGGGTCTCGTCGTTATGAAGAAGAAAAAAAAAAATATAAATTGATACAGAAAATCTCATAGTACTGCGGTTCGAGGCTGTGAGTCTGTTATTGACACGTGATCTTGAGTTGTAAGGGGTGTTTTCATAGGTTTCGGAGTTCTCTGTGAAGGAAATTTGTTTTCTATATATATTCCACGGCCGGTCTCTGCTTCGATATAGGAGTTCTATCGAGAATGTGATTCATTCTGTGCGTTTCTTGGAGCGCTTTGCTGGATTTGGGTGTGATATTTTTTTTTTTTTCTTAATGTAATTTTTTTTTTTTATATATTAATTTATCTTCTCATTTTTTTTTTCAATTCTTTTTTTTATTTGATAATCAATTAAATCATCTATTTTACATAATATTATCATATTGTTACTGATTCTTCTTGAATGAGAGATTGGGGGGATTATGTATCACTTTGGTAATTTAAAAACGTATAATCGAATGAATTGTCTCTGCAATATGAAATGTACCCAAATATTAAAATATCGTGCTTTCTACTTCTCTCTTTTTCATTTAATATTTTTTTCTATACGAAATAAATGTATTCCTTTTTCTTACCAAACCATCTATGGCATTTCAACATCTAAATATCAACTATAACTTCTCAGTTTAATTTGTTCATGCTTTTTGTTATCGAGAGATATATTATTTTCTGTTTTTTGTTTTTTGTTTTTTCTCATCTCACATTTTCGTCCTTTTACACAAATAGGTTACAATATAACAAATCAAAAAAATGACCATATAGACGAATTATTTTATCCAGACTTGCATACGAACGACAATCCAATCATATACATCACTAAATACCATTATAATTATGGAGATATCCAAAGCTTCGGGGTCTACCTAGCGTACCACTATGGCCCCAGACTGTGTGAGTTACTTAACCCAAACCATCGTATCGTCCACTACGCGTTTTGTGTTTTTGTTCATATCTCTCAGATTCATCCCCGACAAGTTTAAAGTCTCATAGCATCATCGCTATTATTATATCTTTATATATATGATAATAGTATATCTATATATAATATCTATATATTCTATATATATCTTTATATTATCATATTATATATATATAAATGTATATATTATATTATTACTATACTCTTATATATATAATATATACTAATTAATATATATATTGCTATATATTATTATTAATATCATATACTATATTTATTATAATAATTTTTATATATCCTCTATATATATATTACTATATATATATATATATATATATAATATATACTATATATATTATATATATATAATATTATTAATATCTAGTATATATGACATATCTCTCTCTCACTCAGTCTACATCTCACTTTATATTTCTCATTCTCACTCGTTCACCTACTTATATCATGAGCATGGTCAGCTTTGGATCTATAATGACACGCGTTTAGTGAGTGTGAGGTCTACTGTGGTGACACTGCGTCTACACTTTTTTTACCTGCCTTTCCACTCTTCTGGTTCCATAATATAGATTGCGCAACCTCAACTATTAGTCATAGATCATCTACTGCAGGTCATGCGGAAGTCGTGAACTCTGAGGTGCTGTCGTTTAGTGACGTCGTGTAGCTCTTGTTACCAGTAGTCATCGGCGTCTCGGGTCGGGCGTGCTTCTGTTTAGTATCGTTAGGAGTTGTCAGGTCGGAAGTCGGCGTCGCACTCTTCTGTGAGTGTCAGTGGGTAAGGGACAATCATAGTTGTTTTAGTAAAGAGAATATATGCAATAATGCATATTCAAATATCCAAGTGGGGCGTCGCCATT
>JABUQX010075369.1:0-25867 GCA_015478945.1 Trachelipus rathkii
GGAATATCTTTCTTATACTATCTTTACACTGTGGACAGTATGTTAAGGAATGTGAAAAATAAATATATCTGGATTACAGCCTCTTATATATATTCCATATCCTGTGTAATTACTGCATCTGCTTTTTTTTTCTAATATGAACTTTGCATAACAATGCGCCGTATGTAAAGGGAAAAGGATTTCCCTTCTACATCTTTTATATGCACGCGTACAGAGTCGAAATTTGATCTATTCAGAGGGAGATAATGAACATTAGGGAAATGTTTTATAATTTTACTCTACTTTGGGAAAAATATACTTACTTCTTAATAAAGGAGAATTTAGTATTAGCCTACATATTGAGGGGGGGGTGATCAATTACTCTCTCTCTCTATTTACATAAGCCCATACCCTGGTGGGTTGAGCATCTCGGAGTGGGTACATGTATAATGCAGTACTCGTCTGCTTCATCTTTTGTTCATGTGGAGCATGCGGTTATTCTCCACAAGGATAGTATACCCTCTTTCCAAGCAAGTAGGGATAAAATGCTATCATCGTATATCCGAGTACCACCCCACCATATCCGAGTTATTTGGATCGAAGATTATCTATTACTTGCTGAGCATGGTGAGACGCTGAGAAAAACTTACCAATGCTTGTCCCGTTGTGCTCTCAGCCTATAGGTCTTTACAATTTCACTTACTATTAAGTGATCCTCTGAACACACTACTCTATTACTATATCTGCTCCACAGCGGTAACTCCCAATGCTCGTCTTTGCGCGTTATACCCAAGATCCTCCTACACGACAATAAGGAGCTATCATGATCAACGCACCGCAGGAACTGAGTGTGTGAAATGTCGACCTGAACAATTAGCAACGGGCAACCGACCTCAGAGAATATACCTTTCGGACAAAAGATAAATTCTTCATAAATAGAAAGTATTCTTTTGCTGTCCAATCACTTAACTGACCCTAAGGCACAAAGTTCCACGAGTATTCCATTTTCTATTTATCTTATTGTAATATTATGCGGATAACTTTAACAATTATAAAAAAAATATCTATACAAAATAAATGTGATTCATTCATTTTTATTTCATACTTAAAACATTTTTATTAAAAACATTTTCGGCGAACCTAAAACCTTGTAACTGCATTACAGACCATCATTTAACACATTATATTATTTAACCTTATTTTACTTAATACTTTTACTTAATACTTTTATTTATAAATATTTAAAAATTGTATGAAGAAGAAAAAGCCAAAGTGTCTGATAAAATTAAAACATTTTATTTTACTACAACTGTACGAAAATTTTATTAAAAACATAACATACATACCTTAAAGCAGTAAATCAGTAAATCAATAGAGGTGTTCCTAACACCTTGGGGGATTAGTATGGCTTTGTTTTACTGCTTTACTGCTTTAACTCATGTTTTACTGCTTTACAACTTTAATTATAAAATAAAACTTATATGTTTTTAAGTATTTATTTAATATCTAAGAGCAATACATACTCAAAGCAGTATCGGTAAATCAATAGAGGTGTTACCTAACAACTAGGGGGGATAGTAAGGCTTTGTTTACTGCTTTACTGCTTTGTAACTCATGTTTTACTGCTTGAACTCATGTTTTACTGCTTTAACTTAAATGTTTTACGCTTTAACCCATATATTTATTAACGTTACAAACTTAAAGTCAGTAAATCAGTAAAATCAATAGAGGTGTTACCTAACACCAAGGGGATTAGTATTGCTTTTGTTTTACGCTTTACTGCTTAACTCATGTTTTTACTGCTTTAACTTGCATGTTTACTCTTTAACTCCACTGCTTTACTGCTTACTCTCCCCCCTGCTTTTGCTGCTTGTAAACTCTCTGCTTTACTGGCTTTAACTCTTGCTTTACTGCTTTAACTTCACATGTTTACTGCTTTAACTCATATATATTAACATTATGTTTTTTTATTTGTTAAGACTTTTTATTTATTTTATTATTATTTTTAATTATTTTTATATTTATTTTATTATTTTTTATGATTTTATTGTATTTTTAATTATTATTACTTAGTGTTATTCTACTTTCAGGCCTATTGTTTATTATTATTGTAGAACACCACATACACACGCACACACACACGCACACACTTACACTTATACACACAATTCACTATGACACTTATTACACACATTCACGTATGACACTTATACACACAATTCACAATGACACTTACATTACCCATAGACGACACTTACATTTTACACTTACACTGTATACAACACACACACACATTCGACTATCAAACTAACACACATTCACTATGACACTACATTTACCCCATAGACACTTACATTTTACACTTACAACAGTCACACACAGATTTACTACACTCTCACACAAGATTTACTTACACACGCAGGATTTACCTACACTCACACAACCCAGATATACTTACACACACAGATTTACTTACACACACACACACACACACACACACACACACACACACACACTCACTTACAAATATAACGTATAATATGTAAAACCGATTTTTATGTTTTTAATTAAACACGTACATTTATATTACTCATTCAAATATAACTAAAAAATTATTTCAAAGTTTCTTAAAAAACTTTCTTATAATAAATCATCATTATCTTTGAACAAAGAATTATTATTAACTGTTAAATACTTTTTGTTTATAAATTTATAAACTATCAAGTTTAAAAAACTTTTACTAAAAATTTTATGAAATTTATTAAAACATATATTTTACGTACCTTTAAGAAAAAAATAAATCAGTAAATCAGTAAGGTCAGCCCTAGCACCCCTCTACACCAAGCTATGCACGTTTTGTTCTATTGACTTGCTCTTACATCATCTTTAGCCATGTAATTAAGTATAAAAAGAACAATAATAAAGTTCTTCTCTTACATAACATGATATTTTATTAAAATCTTCTAAGTTCATTAATTTAAAAAATAACAATATTCACTTACATTTATATATTCACTCGATGTTAACTAAAAAAATATTTCAAAGTTTTTAAATAAGAACTTAGAAAGATTTTAATAAAATAACATTGTTATTGTTAGCAGAGAGGAACTTATTTTGTTCTTTTTATACTTTTTACATGCCTAAAGATGATGTAAAGCAGAAGGTCAAGTAGAAACAAAAACTTGGATAGCTGGTTGTAGAGGGGCTAGGGCTGACCTTACTGATTTACTGATTTAATTGCTTTAAGGTACGTTTAAAAATATATGTTTTTAATAAGATTTCATAATATTTTAAGTTAAAAGGTTATTTTAAAACTTTGATAGTTATAAAAATTTATAAACAAAATATACAGTAATAATGAAAAATACATTTTTCAAAAGTAATGATGATTTATTATAGAAGTTTTAAGAAGATTTGAAATAATTTTAGTTTAGTTATATTTGGATGAGTAATATAAATGTACGTGGTTATATATAAAACATAAAATGTTTTAATAAATTATACGTTATATGTGTAAGTGAGTCGTGTGTGTGTGCGTGTGTGTGTGTGTGTGTGTGTGTAAGTAAAATCTGTGTGTGTAAGAAATCTGGGGTGTGAGGTAGGTAAATCTGCGGAAAGTAAATTCTGTCTGGTGAGGAGGTAAGTACAATCTGTGTGTGACTGTGTGTGAGTAAATGTAAGTGTCTATGGGTAAATGTAGTGTCATAGTGAATGTGTGTATAAGTGTCATAGTGAATGTGTGTGTGTGTATAAAGTGTAAGTTGTTAAATGTAAGTGTCATATGGGTAAATGTAAGTTTCAAGTGAATGTGTGATACAGTGTCATAATGTGATGTGTGTATAAGTGCATAGTGAATGTGTGTATGTGGGTAAGTGTGTGCGTGTGTGTGTGCTGATCATGTGTGTTCTAAATAATAATAACAATAGGCCTGAAGTAAATAACACACTAAGTATAATAATAAAAAATAAAAATAAATAAATTAAAAATAATAAAAATAATAAAAAAATAAATAAAAAATAATAATAAAAATAAATAAAAAGTATTAAAAAAACAAAAATAAAAAAAACATAATGTTAATAAATATATGAGTTAAAGCAGTAAAAGCAGTAAAGGCAGAGAGGTAAAGCAGAGAGTTAAAGCAGTAAAGCCAGAGAGTTAAAGCGCAAAGCAGGGAGAGTTAAAGCAGCTTAAAGCAGTGAGTTAAAGCAGTTAAAACTGAGTTAAAGCAGTAAAACATGAGTTAAAGCAGTTAAAAAGCAGTAAAAACAAAAGCATACTAATCCCCCTTGGTGTTAGGTAACACCTCTATTGATTACTGGATTTACTGCAAGGTATGTAACGTTTAAAAAAATATATAGCTAAGCAGTAAAACATATAAGTTAAAGCAGTAAAACATGAGTGAAACAGTAAAACATGAGGAAAGCAGAAAGCCAGTAAAAACCAAAAAGGCATACTAATCCCCCCTAGGTGTAAGGTAACACCTCTATTGCATTTTACTGATTTACTGCTTTAAGTATTGTAATGCTAATAAATATGTGAGTTAAAGCAGTAAAAACAATATAAGTTTAAAGCCAGTAAAACATGAGTCTAAGCAGTTAAAAACATGCAGTTAAACAGTAAAGCAGTAAACAAAAAGCATACTAATCCCCCTAGTTGTTAGGTATTGGGTGGTTGGATTTTACTGATTTACTGGCTTTTAAGGTATGTAATGTTATTGTTATTCTTAATATCTCGTACAGTTGTTAGTAAAATAAAATGTTTATTTATCAGACACTCTGGTTTTTTTTCTGTTACATACAATTTTTAAAAAAGTTAAAATTACAAAGAAAATAAGAGAAAAGTTATCAATTTAAAAATAATGTTAATAACTATTTGTGTTAAATAATAGTCTGTAATGAGTTACCAGTTTTTAGGTTCGCGATAAATGTTGGTTAATAAAAAATGTTTTAAGCTATGAAATAAAAATGAGATGACTCATAGTATATTGAAAAGAAATTTTTTGAAATGTTTAAGTATGAAATAAAAAATGAATGACTTATAGTATATATATTTTTCATTCGCTCGCGGGTCGCCACCTACGGCGTTGCGGGGCCTCCATCCTTTGCGCGGAGGGGGCTTGCTGCGCCCTGGTGGGCGGCTTATAATCTAAGAGGTAGACCAAAAAGATGAGGTCACAAAGATGAAAATCATCCAATAGTTGAGGTGTATCAAAGGATGACTTCATCAAAGATGAAGTCATCAAAGATGAGGCAACAAATTGAGCTTCGAGTGTGTGAGTGTAAGTGTAAGTGTTACCTGTGCGCGTGAGTGTAAGTGTGAATATGGGCTAGTGTAAGTGTCTATGCGAGTGTCATGCTTTAAGTGTTATAAAAAACTAACTCATAGTAGGAAGCTTCTAGCAGATTGTAAAATACACCAATCGATTCCTCATACCTGATATTTCCTAGGGGTAGACACCCATATTAGGGGCTATTTCTAGGCTCAGGGGAGGCATAGAAAAGGCTTGAAAAAGTGGGCACTCAGTGTGGCACTATGGGTGGCACTCACTTGCACTATTTGCATCACATGGCACCTCATGGCACTCACTTGCACTCATTGGCACTCATTGGCAACTCATTGGCACTCACTGGCACTCACCTGCACTCACATGGCACTCATCTAATACTCATAGGAACCACTAATAGAACATCCCTAGATTACTTCTTACGGTGATTGGGTACCATCAAAGCCATCAATGTTAGCGATGGGTCAAAATTGAACCATGAAGGACAAAAAATTAAAGGCCTAAATATCATGGAAAAACAAGGTTAAGACATCAAAAAAAAAGGGCTTAAGCCCTAAAGGAAGGACAAAAAACATTTACCGTGGGTCAAAATTGACCCATGGCAAGACCAAAGGATTGGTCGTGTGTTTGTACGGGTGTATAAGTGTAAATGTAAGTGCGAAGTATCTATGGTGAGTGGTAAGTTTCATAGTGAATGTATGTATAAGTGTTGGGTGATTTGTGTTGTGTTGTGTTGTGTGTGTGTGTGGGTGTGTGAACTCTGTGTGGCGTTTGTAGGTGTTCAAGTAGGGATGAGTCATAAAAATTGAGCCATGGGAGACCAAATACGAAATATGTGACGGGTGCGCGGCGACGAGCTGGGCAGAGAAATTGGCGTGGCGCCAAAATGTGACCGCATGGTATATTGCAAGGTTAGTCGAAATATTCGATGGTCAAACAAGGTATAAATTGACATCAAAAAAACGGCTAAGCCCCTAAAGGGTGGCCAAAAATTACCGTGAGCCAAAAATTTAAAAAATTGGTATATGGCAAGGTCAAGGGCGAAAATATCATGGTCAAACAAGGTAAAGACATCAAAAAAGGGCTAAGCCCCTAAAGGGTGGGCAAAAATTACCGTGGGCAAAAAATGACCCATGGAGACCAAAGTTTGTCGAAAAAAAAAATTTAGTGGTGGGGTACGTCACCAACGTTGCTTACGCAACCGTTTGGCGCAACCCTTCTCGAAAAGGGGTTGCAAAAAAGCGGTTGCCGAAAAAAATGGAGGGTTGCCCAAAAATTAGGTTGCCAAAATCAGGGTTGCCGAAAAAAATTGGGTTGCCAAAAAATTAGGGTTCTCAAAAAATTTGGGTTCTCAAAAAAATTTGGGTTCTTAAAAAAATTTGGGTTCTCAAAAAATTTGGGTTCTCAAAAAATTTGGGTTCTCAAAAAAATTTAGGTTCTAAAAAAAATTTGGGTTCTCAAAAAAATCCGCGGTTCTCAAAAAATCCGGGTTCTAAAAAATCGGGTTCTCAAAAAATACCGTGGCCAAAAATGACCCATGGAAGACAAAAGGTTGGTCGGAAAAAAGGTCAAGGCCCAAAAGGTGAAGGCAAAAAAGGTCAAGGTCAAGGTAAAAATTCGAGCTCAAAAAAAAGGTCGCGGTCAAAAGGTCAAAAAAGGTCGCGGTCATTTCGTGCGATGGGTTGCGCCTACTACTGGCCTCATCTCCGCTGCTTTATTCTTGCTTCTGTGGATACGTTGTCGTCAACTCTCGCACTATACATCAATATGGGAGTCAAACACTCTCAAAAATGATTTTTTCACCTGCAGGTGCACATTCTGATTCTTCAGCATAGGATAGAAAACGCTCACGCTTCTCCCGTATTTTCCTATCATTTCGGCGATATCTTCCCAACTCCCCTATTTCCGAACACACTTCTTAAATACTTAAAAACTTCTACCTCTTTTATGGGTGCTGCCATCTATCTGGAATTTAAAACCTTCCTATCTCTCTCTATTTATCTCATAAACACGTCTTCTTATTACATTTCAGGCCTTCCTCTTTGGAAACAACATATTCGACCTTATCCAGTCCCTCTGCCATGTCTTCCTCCTTCACGCTCAAGAAAGGTATATCATCGGTGCATGCCAAAATACCCCATTCATCATTTTTATTCCATTCTGCTTTAAAATTATTTATAACGTTATCTAAATATGCAATGAACAACAGGGGTGATAACACACTCCACTGTTTCACCCCTGTTCTCACTTGAAAACACTTTTCATTTTCATGTCCTGTCCTCACCTTGCACTTACACACCTGTACAAGCTCTTAATTGCATTGAGCATTCTCCCGAAACTTCCATTATCTTCCTCTAGACATCTCCACAACCTATCTCTAGGTACTGAATCAAAGGCTTTTTAAAACCACGAAGGCCACAATCACCCCAAAATTGAATTTACCATGTCTCTCTGACATAATCATAATAGAATATAGATATTATATATATATATATATTATTAAATTATATATATATATATATAATATATATTATATATTATGTATATATATATAATATATATACTTATATATAATTTATATATATAATTATATATATAATATATAGATATATTTAATAGGTATATATATATTATTATAATTATAAATTTTAATATTCAAACTGTTAAAATAAAACATCCGCATCCGCATCCGCATCCCATCCGCATCAACTCATCTACTTTAAAGATCCGCCTTCCGCATCGCATGCCTCATCCTCTTTTAGCGTCCGCATTCCGCATCCGCATCCGCATCGCAAACAGTCAAATTCTGACATCCGGTCCATCACATAAATACAAACCAACCAAATTTTCCTTCAACGTCTGATACTCATTAGATCACTTCTGTATGTCGGCTGCGTTTGGGATTGAATAAAGTGCTAAGTGAGCATAGAAAGGCCTCTCCCGTTTAAAATGTAAATTTAATAAAGATTAGTTTCCCTATATTTTGCTAATAACATTAAATAACACTTCGAATGTTCGTATAATTATTGAAAAATAATATTAAATCAATTATTTACGCGGTGTTTATCATAAATTTGTGTCCAACTGTTTTTAGCTTTAGCAGTTATATATATATATATATATATAGTATAATATATATATATATATATTATATTATATATATATATATATATATATATATATATATATAATATATTAAAAATTATATATATTTTATATTATATATATTATAATATATATATATATATATATATATATGCCATAAAAAGGTTCCTAAATAAAGTTGTTATTGCCCTTCAAAAAAAATCTTTTTTTATGTTTTATCTTTGATTTTTGTTTTTTTATGTTTAATTTTGTAATATTGTTATTATTTAAATTATTTTCTACGGAATTTATTTTTATTTTTATAACAGGTTTAAAAAGGTTGGTCCGGATCTTTCTTTTGATGCATGATTCATCATGTTTCATTGCATTAAAATTGAACTGCTCAAAGTTTTACAAAATTCTATCCCCATTTGAAATTTATTGCTGTCATAGTCCTTAACTCCTATATTTTCATCCACTTATCTCATAAAAAATATCTAGCTGCTCATTAGCGTTCTTCGGTCATCTATAAATATTCCTGTAGTGTTTGCACGAGCACTTATGTATGGTGGCAGAACCAAGCGCCAACTCTCTGTCAGGGCTGTTGAATATAGAGGTTGCTCTACTATAACCGGCACCTATTTTACATCCCCACCTGCTCCCAGTTTCATTTAAAATCATCCCATCAGTCTATCTCACCTTACCATTCTTTAAAAAACCAACCAAATTTTAGGATTAATCAAATTTTAGAATCAATTCACATAGTCAGTCTAAATTCAGCACTATATAATGGTAGCAGCCCGTTTAACTTGCAGCTATTATACTATACTGTTATACTATACTGTTTTGGTTATCAATTTTGTGACTATAGTGTTATTATATACAGTAGATTCCAATAATCTTATACCCCAAGCTTTTTTTACTACTATGTTACTGCCATGATGTTCTGAAGATGGGAATGACTGATTTCCCGAAACTTTGGCCAGTTCTTTCATATTTTATCCAGAATAATTTTTAAACCCTACGATTTTATATAAAATTTCATTTATTAAATAAAACAAAAGCCCCTATTTTTTATTATTTTCCACTAAGAATATTCTCAGCATGGGTTCTGCTTATTATTATTATTATTATTATTATTATTATTATTATTATTATTATTATTATTATTATTATTATTATTATTATTATTATTATTATTATTATTATTATTATTATTATTATTATTATTATTATTATTATTATTATTATTATTATTATTATTAGTTATTTTCTGCATGTGTTCTTATTATTATTATTATTATTATTATTATTATTATTATTATTATTATTATTATTATTATTATTATTATTATTATTATTATTATTATTATTACTATTAGTTATTTAGGATTACATTATTATTATTATTGATTATATATATAATTTAGTGATTATTAATTATAATTAAATTATTTATTATTATTATTATTATAAAATTAATCATGGTATTCCTGCAAGTCCATAGGTAAGTTGCAAGTTCATTGCTACTTAATTATATTGATTATTTTGTTCAAGCAAAGGAGCTTGATAAATTCACTTCTGCTTTATAGGTTTTTGTTATTGTTATTGTTATTGTTATTATTATTATTATTATTATATTATTATTGATTATATTATTAGTTATTATTATTCATTATTATATTATTATTTATTATTATTATTATAATTATTATATTATTATTATTATTTTTATTATATTATTATTGATTTTATTTTATTATTATGAGTTATTATTATTAGTTATTATGGTATTATTAGTTATTATTATTATTATTATTATTATTATGATTATATTATTATTATGTATTATATTATTTATTATTCATATATCATTATTATTATTATTAGTTATTATTAGGTATTATTTATTATTATTATATTATCTATATTATTATTGATTATTATATAAAATCTGAATTTACTGTTATTATATTAAGTTTTAATTAACATTATTCTCAGGATTTATAATTATTTTATAATAATTATTATTATTATTATTTATTTATTATTATATCGATAGCAATTTTATTATATTGATTTTTGAACATTTTTTCTTTTTAAGATTTATGTGAATTAAAAGCTATTATTATTATTAATTATTTATTAGTTATTATTGATATTATTAATTATTATTATTATATTATTATTATTATTATTATTATTATATATTATTATTATTATTATTATTCATTATTATATTATTATTATTGATTTTATTATTATTATGTATTATTATTATTATTATTATTATTATTATTATTATTTATTATTATAATTAATTATTATTATTTATTATATTATTATTTATTGGTATTATTATTATTATTATTATAGTATATTATTATTTTATTAATATTATTATTATTATTATTATTATTATTATTATTATTATTATTATTATTATTATTATTATTATTATTATTTTTATTATTATTATTAATATCATAATATTATATTTTATATTTTTATTAATATTGTTAATAACATTATTATTATTATTTTTATTATTATTATTATTATTATTATTATTATTATTATTATTATTATTATTATTATTATTATTATTATTATTATTATTATTATTATTATTATTATTATTATTATTATTTTTATTATTTATATATTATTTATTATTATATTATTATTATTATTATATTATTATTAATTATTATTATATTATTATTATTATTATTTTATTTATTATCATTATATTTTTTAATTTTTGATTATTTTATTATTTTTATTTTGCTAATATTATGTATCATAATTATTAAATTGGTATAGTGAATTACATTAAGTTCAAACCATAAACCCAATCACTTAAATTTAAATATGATCATACTTGTACTATATTTGGGGCTTAAGGGACACAACACTATGTTACAAATAAAAGCTCCATTTCAGAAATTGTATATCACTTAAGATTGTATAGTACTAAAAGTAAATATTATAACTGTATGTCAACCTAATAATGTAAACTTTGTATTTTCTGAATAAAGTATTTGGAATTGGAATGATTATTATTATTATTAATATTATTATTATTATTATTGATTATTATTATTTATTATGATTATATTATTTATTATTATTATTATTATTATTATTATTTGATTATTATTATTATTATTATTATTAATATTATGAAATGATTTTTAGGTTATCTTTTAGTATTTTCATATTAATTAAATTAATTATATATTGATTATGTATTATTATTATTACTATTATTATGTTATTATTACTTATTATAATTATAATTATTGATTATTATTATTATTATTATTATTATTACTTATTATTGATGTATATGATTATTATTAGTTATCTCTCTTTAAATTATTAATTATTATTAATGTATTATTATTATTATTAGTTTATGTTCATTAGCCAAATATTATATACTAATTATTATTATTATTATTATAATAAAATATATAATATATATGATTATGTATTATTATATGAGTTGATTGATGTATCTATGAGTTTATCTCATCACTCTCTCTCACATAATAATATACATATAGTATATATTGATTATTATTATTAGTGTGATTATGTATTATTGAATTATTCAAATTGATTAATTATCTATTAACACTCTCACTCACTTATTGATGGAATGTGATGTATTGATTATTATTACTTATGGATTAGTGATCCTGAGTTTTCAAAGTCGGCGAGATTTTGTTGATGAATTTAGTGTACTAACCCGTGGATTTAATCTTGATTAACTCTCACGTGAATGATGTATCTGGGCCCATCCACTCTCACTCTCTCACTCTTTAATATTAAATTGATTGATAGTATTGCATGTCTCTCACTCTCACTCACTCTCAATTATAATTAAATAGAGTATAGATGATATAGTAGCGGTAGAGGGTAGGTACACAAAAATTTTAAAAGGGTGAGTAGTAACTAGGCACTAGCAAATAAAGGGGTACTATATATATAGGGTATAGCTTGAGAATATATATATATATATAAAATAATATAATAATATTGGTCACAGTAGTAGGCCCATATAATAAAGTAGTGAATAATATATAGTACTAAATACTATAATTTAATAGTGAGCCTCACCTCCTCACATAACTCATAAAGGCATAAGAAGATAACACAAAAATAAATAGGTAGTGAGGCTCACTCTCACACTCAGCACACTCACTCACTCACACTCATAATGTTAATATAATAATAGAGTAGCTAGGATACTCACTAATATATGAGCTAATAGCATAACCCTATAGTACAAAATATTTAGTATAAAATAGAACCTAATATGTAACAAAATAATATTCAGTAGATAATATAGCCTACTATATATAACAATATACCTAACAATATATATAACACTTATATATATATATAGCCAGAATATAATATATACAATATAATATTAAATATAGTTCTAGAAGTATATATAATAAACTATATATATAATAAATAGTGATGAGAACAAGGTATATATATATATATTATATATATATAGTATTAGATATATATAATTTAACACATATATAATTGTGTGTGAATTCGTTAAAAGGTCAAAAGAAAGTAAGAGCGTGACACATTCATATAGGAGATCACTCTCACAAAAATAAGTGAGGTAGTATACATGATCTATAATACTCATACATGAGGATATATATACGTATATATATAGAGCAGTGCAATGTAGTGAGTAATATTGATATATATATAATATATTACTATAATTGTATTTGAGTATAAACACTCAATAGTAGGTAGAGTGAGGAGTACAATATTTAAGATAAGATAAGTATAGTATATAAATAAGTTAATAATAATTAGATATATATAGAGGTATTGAGTGAGATATAGGAGTGAGTAGTTGATGAGTATACCATAGTGAAACTACTATAATAATATAGTAAATAAGACTAAGATAGCTATGTTAATCTCGAGGCCTATCATATTAATCAATTCTAATATTGTATTTTCCTTACTATAAGAAGAGAGAAGAAAAAGGAGGAATTAAATCTATTGTAACAATACAATAATTCCATAACAAGAGGCGACAATAAGCTTAACTTTAACCTATAATATAGGAAAAGGAGTATATAATTATGAATATTATAATAAGATATATAATAAATAGTAAGGATATAGTAATATATGATAGTAAGCAGAAACATATATATATAAAATAAATATATAGAATAATAATAAAAAAAATAAAATAAGTAAATAAGATAAATATATATAAAGGAATATAATGAATAAAGTATATTAGTAATAGTACCTAAAGGAATATAAGATATATTAGTATAGAATATAGTATAGATGAAATAGGTATATAAATAGTAAAGTATAAGAAATAAAAAATATTTGGAATAAGAGAAATTAAGAAAAATATGATAAATAAGAGAAATATATATATAGTATAAATATAATATATAGATATGTATAAGAAAAGAACATAATGATATGAAGTAAAAAAATTTCTTGCCTTCTACATGGAGATTAGAACAACAGAGCATGTTGCAGAAATGAGGAACAATATACCCGTGCAATTACGAACTGAGCTATACCCCATCCTGTATAGGATAGACAGTCGATAAAAGCAACCGGGATATGATGTCCTCATGTCGCAACAATTGCGTGATATCAAGATATCACAGAGAAAGCAGTAAAATTCTTAATTACCTGCCCAGTTTAAATAATGTTTCTTTATGCATTTAAATATGCTATATGGATTATCTAATTTCAAAGATTATTACCAATTCACATCCAATTTAACAATACATAAAATATATAAAATAAGATAAAAATTATAATAGAATAATAAATAAATAAAGAGATATAAATAGTTAAAATAAATATATATAAAATAGAAAGTAAATAAATATAGATATAGTATATATATATATTAGTAATAATATAATAATAATATATTATAATATATAGATATATATATAAATATATAGTATATATATAGTAGTATTATATAATATATATATTAGATATATATTATATAGATTATATATGTATAAAGTATAGGTATAATAGATAGTATATTATATAAGTAATATTATTAATAGAGATTAGATAAAGAGAGACGAGAAAAGAGAAAAGAGAGAGAGAAGAGAAGAGAAAGAGAAGAGAGAGAGAGAAGAAAGGAAAGAGACAAGTAAATGATAGAATTATAGCTACTAATAATAATATAGGAAATAATATACTATAGTAGTTAGCATAATAGAAGAAATTAATCTATATTAATTATACAAGATAATAAATAATATATATATAAATATGAATAGAAATAAGTATATAATATATATAATATTAGTAATATATGAAATAAAAGTAATATATAAGTAAGTAATAATATAAAAACATTTGTGTATATAATACTATATAGATATATAGTAATATATATAATATATATATATATATATTATAAAGTAATTTTAAAATAATAAAACGATATCTTAAATATAGAAATGATATATAGTAAATATATGAATAAAGACCTATAAAAGGGTAGAAGTATATAGTTAATTAATAAGAGTAATATATATTAATATATAATATATATAATAATAATATATATAATATAATATGAATATAATATAAATATAATTATGATCTGGTTAATATAAAATATATATATATATATTACGAATATCATTCTTCCTTTTATATTTATTTTATTTGTTATTTTTTATTTATTTTTTTTTATAGGAATATTCTTTAATAATAATATCATATATCTTTTGTACATGATTAATAATTCTTGTGAGAAAGCCAAAACGAGAACATCAAAATATGACCATACTCTCTATTTCAGCTTAACAAATTATATACCAAATGTATTCGTAATAATGAAATTAATTATATATTTTAATTTTATACAATTTTTAACTTTTCATTTGCTGAATATGATTTTCAATTTTTCATTTTCAATATTATCGATGTGTTTATTTCAATAATGTTCAATTTTTGATTTAATTATTTCTGTTAAAATTTTCATTATATTTCCAGTTAAATTAATTTTAGTGAAAAAGAAAATATGTAAAATATAAGAAAAAAAACTAAATAGAGTAAAAATCTTTGCTCCTTATGTCAAAAAAAAAAATGTATAATGAAAAATGAAATAATTAAATAAATTAAAGTAAATAAATAAATAAATAAATAAATATACAGATAAATAAATGGTTTTGAAAAGCAACAGAAAAAATATGGCTGACATTTTGGGAAAATAATTACTGCGACGTCTTTCGGTTCTTGTACGCCTCAAAAGCCGCAATCTCCAAAAAGGAAAAAAATGAGCGCAAGAAACGAGAGACAAGTTTGCGTTTTTTTTTCTTCCAAGCAATTTAAGCTTTTAAACGACGCTAAGAACTGAGACAATCTTTGACTGGGAAATGAACATATAAGAAACGAATAAGAATGCGAGGAAATGGAAAGGAAAGAAAATCGATTAGGAAAATGGGAAAAGAGAGAAAGAATAAGAGACAGAAAGGCGGGGGAAATAAAGAAAAAAAACAGTAAAAATGTATAAAAAAAATACATGTGAATAAATGGAAAGGTGTGAGGAAAAGTGAAAGAGAAAAAGTTGAATGAATCGAATTGTGGTAAGCAGTTAAATAAAGATTGGGATTAAGGAAATGAATATAATTTGAATGATATAAACAAAAGAAGGGAGTCACAATTGGATATTTTTAAATAACTCGACAAAAAGTGAGAAACTTAAAAATTATGTAGTGAACGGAGAAAAAGGAAAAAAAAGACAAAATGGAACATACGATTAACAGATAAAAGCCATTTAAAATGTCGGAGATGTAAAAACAAAGGATAGTGAATAACACGAAACAGACAGTTTGTCCAAAATGCAATTCCCACTTCAGGTTTCCCTCATAGAGACAGGCAAAAAAAAAGTATTTTTTCCAAAAACAGACAAACGAAAAAGCCAATTTTTAGTACTTACAGTTTCTCTTGATCTTTATATTATTTCTACTCTATTTACCGTTCACCTTTTTATTCCAAGCTAAAATCAGTATCGATGAAAGCTAAAAAATAATTTAAATAAATATTATTGCCAATTTTTATCTATATCACAAATTATTTTGAGAAGATTAAATTTTTGAATTTTTTTTTTACCATGTATAAATATAAATTATACAAATAATCAGTAATGTACTTATATATATTTATTTATATATCATTAAATTAATCAAAACTTTACTAATTTATTATTTCACCTCACCTATACTTTTCTTTTCATTCATAAATGAAAGAAAGATAATATTTTTAGTATTATAAATATTTAATCAAAGTATATTTGGTAAATACGGTAGATAGTGAATAATGATAATCCTATTTTTTTATTCCTAGGGTACCTATATATATATCTACTACCCTGACTTAATGTGTAACATTTTCTAAAAGTTTTTTTTTAAAGTACCAGCCCCTCTTACCCCTGGTCTAAAAAATTAAAGGAGGTATGGCCATAATCGTATCCCTAATTTGTTCACTACAAGCTGTAGTTTTATGATCAGGTTGGCAGTACAGATCTTATTAACGTTCCCGTGATATACAACATTGATTAATTCTCGAGGCGATTTTTCACCTTATGTGAGAGTTTTATTACTCTTTACTTCAACTTCACTCGACGCTATTGCGCGCGCCTTTAAACGGTCTTTAAACTGACCCTCCGTTTTTTAATTTCAGTACTATACGTATTCTAGTAGTCTCGTCGTAAAACGACCACGGGTCTCATTCAGCCCCCTATACCCTCATCCTCTCACCGCGACAGATAAAAAGTCCTTTGTATTTTACGTGTAAATATAATTTGAAAGAGAATAGGATAACTAAAAAAAAATTAATGATAAATTAATATTAAGAACATAAAAGTAAAAAAAAGGAAGAGAGAAAGGTGGATTTATAATTCAAAAGAGAGAGAAGGCCAAGGAGAAGCAACAAGGAAACCTAAGACCGTTATCTGCAGCACCTGAGGATATTTTATCTCCATTCAATATTCTTTATCGTTTATTATAATAAATTTAATATATTTAAATATTAACATAAATTTATATATTAATTATATAATAACTAGGCAGATTTATATCTGGAGAGAGCGTAGATTATTACAAAAGCATCTTTATTCTAATACTCCTTATTCGATATTTCGAGTAGAGGAAGAAAAATTTTTTATTTTTCAGATATTTTTTGATTGTGAAAAAAGCTCCCTGTGTACTAACCTTATCTACCATCTAAACTCATCTCACTACATCATACCTCATCTACCTCATACAATAAATGTTATATGCAAAATTATAAATATATAACGTAAATAGGAATTATATAAGCCTAAATTATATATAATACAATAATCAAGCAACTAAATTGCATGCTTTATCTATTCCATCAGATTTAAATTATATAACTTTAAAATAGTAATAACGTCGACAAATTATCATCTAACTATAAATAAAGGGTAACATAGGTTTATTATCTACCTCTCACTCCGCGTTATAAAAGAAAAGAACGCAGTAATTATTCTACCGGTGAGGTCGTACTTCGGAAATATCTTCTTAAGCTCTGTATCTAAAATTATTGTAGAAGAATTTGTGATGTGTAATTTATTACTTGTTTTTTAACTAACATTTATGATAACCCTATTACAAAAATAGGATAATACATGAGACTATACACTTCACATTAAATGGTCGTGTAAAATATGGTATATTATTATCGCAGTATAAATAATAATTAATTATATAAATCATATATATTTACACTAATATATATATGTGCGCTGTTTTAATTAATTATTTAAAAACATCGTACTTTTTTTTGTTATCTCCAATCTCTTATATTTATAAATAAAAAATAACCCATAAACACAGAGAGTAATAAATGATTTTTACAATTTTTAAGCAAAGACTCTTTTATTTGATCTGTCATTTAATATATATTTAAATCAAGCTTAATTACATATTAATAATTTTTTTTCACTATTAACATAAAAAAAAAACAAAATAAAAATACTCCAAATTATTTATTTTAAAAACTGAGATTGTAAATAAAGGGGGAAAAAAAAATGTAAAAAATTTTTTATTCTATTAATGTTTTTATATTTATATCCACATATTTTATCTTTTATTATTATCCCTACTACCGTTTCTCCTTATGTATTTTTAAATAAATTATGAACGGTTAAATATCTAAATATATGAAGAATTTTAAATGAGAGAGTAAATATCCGCTAAAAACGCATTTTAATAAAAACGGAAAGTGGGTGAGGCAGTTAGTGACGCCTCTCCACTTATTTATGATGTATTCACCGTGATGATAAATTATTGTACCAAACGAACACAATTATTGCCAACCTCACCCCTTTATAACAAGAATCACAGGTTTAGCCATCGATTTTTTTTCGATAGATCTGTAAAAAAAAAAAAAAGTACTCTTCTCTATATATAATAGCAAAAATGGTGTTTCGCGGTTTATTAATATTTTTGGTTAGCGTTTTTTACTCACTCCATCTTTCATATATAACAGGCTAAAGAATTATGAGATATAAAAGTAGGGTTGATGATCCATCGAATCTTATTTACGTTCGTCTAACAAGCTTAATTGTCTGTGTGTTACGTTACGTAGGGTTCCCGATTGTCGATCGTAATTCTTAGCTCAGCTGTTTTCGAGTCATGAGGGTCTGAGTCGCGACTCATTTGTGTTTCGATCGTTATTACTACTTTTTTATTTTCTCTTTTTCCTATATATCAAATAAACAGACTAACTAATGACAGTTATCTTTTAATAATAATATAAAAGGTACCCCCGCCTTCATAACATAGGCGATCGACGGCAATTGATCGACCTCATATTTGATATATAAAATACCGCGAATGTACCATTCTTCTTATATAACGCAACGTTGGGTGTGAACGGTGTCCGATGATACGCGAGTATTATCGACAACTAAAGTTAACTTTGAGAGAGCTCCCGTACCACGTAAACTTCACAATCTGTTATACTCACCGAAGTATGAGAGAACTTTTTTGAAATTTTGTTATTATTTTTCGTAACTTATTCGTGAGAGAGTAGCTTTAGTGTACCTATCCATTGCCGATATAAAACTTTCAATATTGTGAAGTACCCATTTAAATAGAGTGTTGGTTTACGTTGCTGAGTCATTATATTGAGTTCCTTTCTTATTTCTTACCAAATAGTTCCCTCAGATATATTTAACACTCTTCTATTGAGAATATTATTAAACCAAAATCAGTTAACCATCTTGCTATTTCCCGCTAATCGTGTAAATCATATAGAATATCGTGTAATGGCTGAAGGGGACCTAGTTGAGTTCAACAAGAGACTTCAACAGGGCAGGTGTCGATCGTAAAATTCTATGATTCTTTTGTTTTTGAGAACTTAATTTTTTTTTACTACGTCGTGCTGTAAAATTCAAGAAGTTAATTCGGAAAGAGCTAAGAACTTTAGCGAGAAAAACTGACTCTCGATATCTAAGAGATATTGATAAAGCTCCTCCCCCTAGTCAGTTGTATAGCCGAAGATTAGAAGTTCGTTTTAGAGTGAAAAAGTTATTTGTATCGCGTGAGATTTGCTCGTCGGGAGATGACGTGGTGGTAATTCTCGCACACTATAAGCGTGAACTCGAACCATATCTTGACCTTCAATCATGTTCGTTACTGAGTATTGATGTGACTCCTGCCCGGCCTCTTGCCATTTCTCCAACTTACGGGACTTTTATGTTAGTAAGTTTTATTGAAATTTTTTGTTGTGGTTGATAAGTGGACGACCGGGGTGTTTCGTAGGCCCTCAAAAAAAAGTTAATTTTAAATCTTTCAGGTAAGTCACACTACGACGAACCATTACATGTAGTCAATTTAGTTTATTGAGGGAAAATCAGAGTCATATTTCCTCCGTTGGTTTCGAGCGGCTTTTCGTTTGTTGCCCACATAACGGCGGTCAAATTTTGACTTCTGAATAAAATTATAATATAACCGTTCGTCTCCCTCGATCACCAGCATCCTTTCGTCGGCGAATATACACCTATACGGCGAACCAGCACCGCGATTATCCTCCCTCGTCGTCGTTTGTTAATTAATCAGTCATTCAAGTAATTTTATGCGAGTACATCTCTCGAGAACTCTTTATATTTTCTCGACTATTTGGTATTTAACGTTCATATTGTTTGCTTAGTGACTTACAAGTTCTGATTTTTATATAATTGTAAAATATTACTTTTAATCGAGAGCGGCCCTCTAAGCCCCCCCGCCACTGCGTAAATACTTCCGTTAATTTCAAGGCAACTTGAAGGAGAATTCACAGGACATTCCTCCGCTTCGGTCTCCTGCTTGCCTGTTGCGTGTGTGCACCTGTCTGTCTATCGCCCTCCTGCTTTACTTTTCAACCAATCAAAATTTCTGCGCCAAAAGTAACCATCTCCCATTAGCTTTTTTTGCCTGCCTATTTGCACAATGTTATCAGCGTGAATTTTATGATTGGCAGACGGAACTTGCGTTGTGCAGAGAGTAACATGTTACTCTAGTATGGCGACCAAATTTCGTTGCTTTTTTGACGCGGCGATAGGTCAACTTTTTCTGTTTTTTTTTGTTCTTAAAATGTCGTAATTGGTAATATTGTGCTTTACGCCCTAACCATCTAAGGGATTCTTGCATTAGATTTCATATTTTTACTCTTATAATACGAGAATACTTTTGCCTGATGCGTGATAATATTTACTTTTCTACCACGTTTTTCTTATGAAGTTATTCCATATTTTACCTTATCGATAGATCAGTCTGCTAAGAATCGGTCCCTTTTTCAAATCGATTCTGCCCTGGCGATAATCAGCAAAAATAAATATATATTTAATATTTATTGTTTAGTGAAAACGTTTCCTTTCCTATCCTATATTCTGTCATGTTTTATTTTCCTATAATTTTTCTAAAATTAACTAGATAATGGAATGTCATTATAACTCTATTTAATCAATTTGTTTTTTTTCCTATTTGTTATAACATATTTTATTATTACGACATTTTTTATAACATACATTGCGTAAGAATTTGAAAAACTTATGGTGATGTGGTTTACAAACTATGCTTTTATTTTTTACACTAGTAATGGAATACATTTTATCTAATCTCGCACGCTGTATCTAAATTTCAGTTTTTCATATAAAAGGTAACAATTTTTACGCTACTTTTTTTTTACTTCTTCATTTACGTCATTATTTTTCCAACATCTAGTTCTCTTCTGTAAGAAATTATAGGCGATGACTTTTTTATCTTCGTTTGATGAAAACAGTTGCATACATAATCTAATGAATTTATTTAGATTATTTTGCAGCAATTAAAAGCAAAAGTATTTTTATATACCATTGTAGATTTCTTTTCGAATTTGGCTTTGATAAAGTTATTATTTCCTTTAACCATTTTTTTGAATTATTTTATTCAAATACATTCATATCATGTTATTAAAAAGAATAACACTCTTTTAACATAAAGTTTTGATTATTCGGGATAACGCTCTTTCTTCGTTCTCTTATATATGAATTTTTTACGTCTGGTATAGAGCAGTTGATTACTTGTAGATATTAATGTAATAATATAGTATAGTTTTAATATATTTGAAAAATGATTCATTTAGGCTTCCTCCCAATATTCTTTCGTCGGTGGAGGTGTAATATTCGCGAGTTTGTTGAAAAATCATTCCAGTTAAAATCATTTTTCCATATATCTGGCCGAATAAATTTTTTAACTACACACTAGTGGCGAATCTTGCAGAAGAGGCCGGGAATTCGCCAACGATGTAAGATTCCTGTCTATAGCAGGGTTTTTCCTAATATCTCTTTAGGGTTACCGATTTTTCTGCTCGCGTTTATTTTATGGTGCGATGTAACGTAATTTTTCTCTCTGACGAATCTTTTGTGCGTCTATTCGTGCATTAGTTATTTAGCTTCCTCAGTTAATCGACGTACATTCGTCCTCCGTTTCCGTAATATTCACGTGCCTTGCCTATCAACGTCTTCCCATACTCCGAGCTTATCTTCGTGGGACTTTAGAGTGCCGTGAGGAATTAGTCTATTTTCGTGCTAGATGAGTTTTTTCCTCCCCAAACACGATCCCTGAAAATTTCCCCCTTCTGTCCGTATTTTTAAAAATCCATTACTGTTGTCCCTCATAAGTCTTTTCGTCGCAACCGATGTTCCACTTGTCCTATCGTGTTTTATCTTAAGGACAAGATTCACGCTATGCGAAAGAACTAAGTTCAGAGTATCTTGAAATGCTAGCTCTACCCGAACACCTTAATTTCAGTTCGACACTCCACAAAACGGTAGGCCGGAACGACACAAGTTTTGTCTTACCCCGACTCAGGATGCACATGAAAATTTCTCGGCTGCCGCTGCCTCAGTTTGGAACCGACAGTTTATGCGTTCTTTTTGCTGGGGATAGACTATTATAGTTCTTCTCCGCGATTTTAATCTCTGCGCTGGCTCAGCAGAACGCGAGAAGCGGCCTAATCCGCTCCAGACCCCCGGTGCTTTTTGCCGTGTAATTGCGTGGTAACGATAAGTTATATCTCCTTTCTATTTTCGTTCACAATTTTATCAGTCATTTTTTCTTTTTTTCGCGATTTGGTGTTTATATAGGCAGCAGAAGTCTCAGTTCAGCTTAGTCATTATTGTGTTGCATCTTTAATTTGTTTTGTGAATTTTTTATATTATTATTGAATCGGCCGAAAAATGTTTATAATAGGATTTATGAATTGGAAGACCAACTTTCAATATTTTGGTTAGCATTATTATTCGTTTCTTTTTTCTATGGTGGTCTGTAGCTCTTCTTTATCTGTGTGTGTGATTAATCGGACAATAGCACTACGTGATAAGAGGATGATGAGTACGTGCAGATCTTTTTTTAGCTAAAATTGGTATAATATAAATTGACTCTTTGCTCCTTGTATTGTGTGCGGTAAGAGAAATTGTGTTTTTGTTGACGTATGCGTAAAATAATGTATAGAGGCGGATTGACAAATACGATTCCGTTAATTTACCAATTAATTGGACAATATATATCATGAAATAAAACGGTAGCACGATTTTCCACTAAATATATGAGAGTAGAAATTTAGAGAACGCTTCCACTTAACGAAAGTGGAAACACTTAGTGTATAATCAATAAGTCGTCTCATTGTTTTATTGTTCGAGTCGTACTCTGATTTTATCCTTTTTATTAGTGACTACATGTAAAAATGAGACTTTAATGCTCGTCAAAAGAGTGGTGCTGTAATAAAATACATATTTATTGACCGACACTACAGAGAATTACAAGAGTAAACTTCCGTTGTGTGGATGTGTATTCGAGTGTATGGTTTGTTCAAAATTCGTGTACGTCTTTGTATTGAATTATTTGCATCAGATTAAAAAAATTTATTATAGTTCTCTGAATATCGCAAATCGCTATCCTCGTCCAATTTTTTTGAGTGACCAAGCAAAGTGTTTGCTCTGGAACGAGTAGTCCTTCTCTACTTTTCTTCATTTGATACGAAAAATTCTCCGAGAATTTGCCCAATCGGTCATTCACTTAATAGGAGCGCAATGATAATAATAAAAAGTACGATTGTTTTGGTATTTTTCCGCCGCGTGCTCCGTTTTCTCGCTGCTAATCCTTATGACTTGAAAAATGAGGTGAACTATCTAACTTGGAAATACATCTGAGAAAGTCTGCTTCCTAGGAAGCCGACTACTTGTTTTTCCGATAGAGTGACAGTACTAGATTCAAGAACCAAAAATTTAAATTCCTTAATAAATTATAAATTTTTCTTTTGGAAAATAAATAATATATTACTAGTCAACCGTCCAAAAGTGTGTAGAATAAAAACCTACCAGTACTATCATTATTCTAATTTTTTTTCCCAAAAATAAACCCTTTCAACCTTTGGTGATTTTGAGGTTTTTATCACTCCTGGCTTAAAGCATAGAAACATCTTTACGGCGGAAAACACCTTGTTTCCTTTCTAATTCAACAATTAATCAAATTAAATCATTATACCAAAAAAAAAAAATCTTTTTTTTTTTCAGTTGACATGAATATTCCGTAGAATTTTATTTATTGTGTCGTTTTTTAATGATATTTACCTTCGTTTTTCAATATTTCTACGTGTAGGCTGGACCTGCAAATTATTTACAAATATTAACAATTAACTATCATATTTTCTTTTGTATTTTAATTGAGTAGAAATTCGACGTCAGCACGGAAACATTTTTATGATGTTCATATAATAACCCCTACATTCAAGCGCTCTACTTCATCAATTAATGAATAAAATATTTCTAGTAATAAACAAAAAAGGTAGGATTTCGCATTGGTTTTGCAATTCATTTTCGATAGAATTATAATATATAATCTCGGTGTCTCATCTCTCTTAAGTTTTCCCACACCGATTACTGAGGGGGCCAAATCCACCCAATATTGATTTAAAGCCCGACCGAAGATTAAAATTGGGTTTATGAGGATCATTTTTATTCCCACCAACATCCCACAAATTTAAATATAATAATCAGGACAGAATTATCATAAATCAATACGAAAACAATTATTGAACAACAATTAATTACAACTCTCCGAATAACCAATTAACTAATTACTACCATATATTGTATTATATTTCGGGTTTACATCCATCAGATGTCATTGACAGGTCTAAAAATAAAAGAGAAAAATTCTATTAAATATACTAAAAGGGCTAAAAAAAGTATATAAAATTAAATAACATATGGAACTAAATATACTTGTCAAATCTATGGTTCCCTTATAATTTGAAAACAAAATTCTCTGGCAATATTAAAGGCGAACCATGGATTTTGATCTTTGTAGATCGAAATGAAAATATTTCTCACAAAAACCCCCTTTTTTTTTTTTCTTGATCTTTCGCGATAATGCTTTATTACAATTAAAATTTCAAATATAAAAAAAAATTTTTTCTTTTATTCTTTAAAAATCGTTTATATTCCTTGGTTATAATCTAATATTAAAATTCTCGTATATCGAACTATTCATATATGGCTTTTCCCTTTAATTCAATAAAGTTTCTTTATAATATCAAAACAGTGAAGCGAAACCGGAAAAGGAGGATTTTTACAGGGTCTTAAAATAAAGACAAATTCATTGTAGAACATCTACCCCTCATTCACTTTCCCAAAAAAAAAAAATCAATTTATTTCTTCGCGAGGAAAAAAAAAGGTTATATTATAAAAAATAAAACCTTTAACATAAATAAATATTCCTCACCAATAAAAATTTTACATATTTCTAAATAAATAATTAGAAAATAAAATGATTTTTTTCCTTTTGGCCAAAAAAAGGGGGGGGGCCGCCGGGAAAAAAAAAGGTTTTTTCAATAAGTGGGCTTCGACAGAGGGGGGATGTAATTAACCTTAAATGCTTTTTAATGGGGGGGTTCTTTGGGGTTTAACCT
>JABUQX010075370.1:0-10000 GCA_015478945.1 Trachelipus rathkii
GGTATCAACTATCGGATCGAAAGTTTTCCTGTACATTCGGTCTGCATTATCTATAAACTCTCTTAAATTAATTTCAAAATTTCATAAAGAAAAGAAATAATAAAATCTACGAGTCTATATTATTTACTAAGAAGAGGGCTCTATATATAATATATATATATATATATATATATATATATATATTACTATAATATAATATATATATTATATATATATATATATTTATATATATTTGTATATTATATATGTATATTTATATGTATATATTATATATATATATATAGTATATATATAATATGGATTAAGGCCATGCAATTATCTAATAGCAGTTCCCAAAGCTTATCTGGATCTGGATAAACTATTTTATTATTTTTATGAAATCAGAAATATGAAATAAAAATCAAATTATATAATAAAACAAAATTAACTTTTATAAGGAAATCAAGAAGAGCAACAAAATTTGTAATTCAGTCCTTTTCACAAATAATTAATTTTAAATGAATATATAAATTGGCATCAGAAATAATTTAGGTGAGGAGTGGCAAAATTATCCAATCGGGTCTTTTTACAAAAAGGAATGAAAACTCAACATTTGAAACTAAAAATATAGAAGCTGCGCATTAATAATGATTTCTGTTCTAGTTGTCAAGTTTCGACTCAGTTTGCTTAATATTTTTTCCCATGAGCGATCGCAGGAGTAGGACAATTGTTTATAGAGTATAACTTTAGTAATAATAATAATATAGTGAAGAGTGATTATCAGTAGTGAAATATAGTGATTTTGTATGAAATATAGTGCATAAAATAATAATAATAATAAAAATAATAATAATAATAATAATATAATAATAATAATAATAATAATAATAATAATAATAATAATAATAATAATAATAATAATAATAATAATAATAATAATAATAATAATAATAATAATAATAAAAAAAATAATAATAATAATAATAATAATAATAATAATAATAATAATAATAATAATAATAATAATAATAATAATAATAATAATAATAATAATAATAATAATAATAATAATAATAATAATAATAATAATATAATATAATAATAATAATAATAATACACGCTGATGATTTGGTTTTGTGCTGCGAATATGAAGAGAGCTTGAGAGGATTGGTAGAGGGAGTTAGCAGGTTGTGTAAAAGGAGGGGATTGAAAGTAAACGTAGATACGAGTAAGGTTATTGTTGTGGTTTTAGAGAGTAAGAATGTTGGTATAGGTATGTATCTTTTAAAATCAAGATAATAGTGCCTTTTCAACTGACAATTTTAAAAGGTACATACCTAAAGATTTTACGCTTATTTCAAGTGTCCTCAACACTACTAAAAAATTCCTACAAAATTTAAAATTTGATGATTCAGAAATTAAAAAAGTTGGAGTCTATAAAGTCCTTGCAAAGGTATTGAGCATTATATATTGGAGAAACTTCGGATTTGAAAAGAAGACAATACCAACATTCTTACTCTCTAAAATTTTGTGAGCGTAACTCATCCCTGCAAAAGCATAGAGAAGAGAAGGAACACAGGATCGATGTTGCAAAGATAGAACTGATATTTCCCGTGATAGACACTTACAAATGACAATAATCAAAAATTTCCTTAATTAAGAATGTATATAATTTTAGTTTTCAATGCCAATGCTCTTTGATGATTTTACCAATTTTATTCTTAAATTTTTTTCAAAAATGTCTTATTTTATGAAACATCTAAATAACATCACTTAAACAACCAACTATTTTAACAAACAATTTCGTCCTTAAGGACAGTCTTCATAGCAAAATTTCAACTATTTCAAACCGATAAAATAAAAATATTTTTTTATTGAAAAATAGTTATTTTAATTTTTATTTAAAAAAAAAAAAAAAAAAAAACTGTTCGTTTTTTTTTTTGGAGAGTGAAGAGAAGAATTTTTATTTTTGAATTTCCACAAAAACATCCATAAAATCTTTAATTTTTAAGATATTTCAATTTTTTTGGCACTAAAATACTCCAATTTAGTGTGGCAATATATTTTATTTAGACACCTTATTTGAAAATTTGTTTTTTTTTTTAAATATTTTTACAATATCTGAAAAGTACTTTCAAATTATTTGAAGGGAGAATAGTCAACCATGGCTGACACCACCTTACGTTCTACCAAAACATTTAATATAAACGTCAGTTTGTTTATATGTTTATATGTGAGGTTGGTATTTTCAGTTTTATTATATAATACGAGCTTGTCGTTTTCGCTTTCATTCATGGTATTGGTAAGTAAATTATTAAAAGTGTTCTTTATAGTTTTCTCTATAATATACTGGGGGAAGTTATTGTTTATTAGATTCTGTGTTATTTTCTTAATGGACCCTTTTTGATAAAGAAATTAAAAGAATAACACAGAATCTAATAAACAATAACTTCCCCCAGTATATTATAGAGAAAACTATAAAGAACACTTTTAATAATTTACTTACCAAACATATGAAACGAAACGACAAGCTCGTTATTATATTATAAAACTTAAAATATCAGTCAGAAAAAAGATGAAGAGAACAATTAAAATTAATTTTTAAAGAGCATATTAAAGCCAAAAAGAGGGGAAGAAGCTTCTTATATTAAAATCGTGCTATAAGCATTGAAATTTGAGCTCGGCTTCCTACTCGTGAAGCGGCTTTCGGTATGGTGGAGTAGTTAACGTTGTGTACCGATTTCAATGTTTTGAAAAAGTGAATGTAACGCCTCTTATATCGGATACACAACGAATACCCTCAACTGAGAATGTCGCAGGTTAAGATAACCCGAGCAAAATATTATCACCAATATTGAGCCCACAAAATCCATAACACATAAAAGAGCGGCTTTCCTCCATACCAAGAAAAAATGACTTTTTTATTTGATAGTGCACTAGGGAATCGTTGCTCTTAAGGAAACATAAACCAATGATATCAAATATAACGAAATGTCCAATTTTTTGAACTTTAAATGACAAAAGTCAATGTAAGTTAACTTATCTAACTTTTAAATTAATCTTCTATTTATTTATTTGTTATTAGTTTACACGAAATTTATTATCAAAATTGAAATATTAAAATAAAATTTATTCCTAAATTCCGCACGGGACGAAAGCTGGTACTATACTAAAAATCAATTGTTTATTTTTTCAAGAATAATTTTAAAGAAAATTTCTTCTGTTGAAAGAATATTTTCAAGGCTTTTGAAAAAGCTATCCAAAATCTACAATAATTAATAAATAAAATAATAATATAATAATAATAATAATTAATAATAATAATAATAATAATAATAATAATAATAATAATAATAATAATAATAATAATAAATAATAATAATAATAATAATAATAATAATAATAATAATAATAAAAATAATAATTAGTTATATAGATTTTTTTTAGATTAATTGTAAATGCTTTTAAGGATCCTTTATTTTTTAGACTATGGTCTAACTCGTTATATAATTTAGCACCTTTATAGCTAGCTGCTTGTCTGGCTTTTTCTAAACGATAGAAAGGTGGATTGATATGCGAACTATTTCGTAGAGCTCTACTTCTTCTAATCTGATTATTATGAAAATTAGATAATAGGAAGTTACAAGCTTTGTTATTTATGATTTTGTGCTGCTCTTTTAGAAGAGATAACTTTAGTAGGTCTTCGAAGTGCAATATTTTAAGTTTTTTAAACAAAGGTGTTGTATGGTCATAAAAACTTCTGCTACCGCTTAGAAGTCGTATAAAACGTTTTTGCATAGTCAATAAGCAGTTGAATAGCTGATTTGATTACTGTGCGTATGTACTGGGAGGCAATATAGGCAAAAGTGGTTTACTTTGGTTCATAATATATTTTTTTAGTATATATAAAGGAATGCATTTTGCTAATTTTACTAGTATATACATGTACTTCGCTAGTTTACTCACTAGCTGTTTAATATGTTCCTTAAATGATAATTTTTCATCAACTGTTACCCCAAGTATTTTTGCATTTGTGTCTCTTTTCAATACAACCCCTTTTATGTTTATGTTGAAATTATCATCTATAGTTTTATTACTAATAAGAATGTATGACGTTTTTTGTAGATTTAGTGAAAGTTTGTTAGAATCGATCCATGTTGCAATCTTATTTAATGTGTTTGTCGTTTTCTGTGATAGTATGGTGGGATTTTTATCACTTATTAATATTGATATGTCATCAGCGAATGCAACCATAAAAGAATCCTGTGAATTAAACATGTCATTGGTATATAAAGTAAATAGTAAAGAACCGAGTGTAGGTCCTTGTGGAACACCGCAATTTATTTTGAGTTTATCCGAACATATTTCACCTAATTTAACATACTGTGATCTCTCTCCTAGATATGTTCTAAACCATTGTAGTATATTTCCCTGAATTCTCAGTTTATACATTTTTCTCAGAAGAATATCATGATCTATTGTATCAAAAGCCTTTGTAAGATCCAATGATATAAGCGCAGATAAGTTTTTATGTTCGATATTTTCGTATATTTTTTCAGTCAAACAAACAAGAGCTTCAGTTGTAGATCTATTCTTCCTAAAGCCAAAGTTAAAGTCGTTGATAATATTATTTATATTAAGATATTCAGTTATGCGATTTAATAATAATTTTTCAAATATTTTACTAATAGTATGTGATATTGAGATCGGTCTATAATTAATAGGATCACTTTTGTCCCCTTTTTTATGGGCAGGGATTACACGCGAAACTTTTAAAATTTCTGGGAAAATTCTTGTGTGAATGGAGATGTTAAAGAGGTCTTTTAAAGGGGAGTTAATTATGTCGGCAATTATCTGGTAAATGTGGTTGGGGATGGTCAAAATATCGCATTTCTTATTTTTAAGGTCGGCAATTACCGCTTTGACTTCTGAAGCCACAATATTTTCAAAGGAAAAGCGAGAACCAAAGTGTCCCATGTAGGTCTCAAATGCGGTTTGGCTTGGAGGCGTGCCTACCACAGTTTGTTTACCAATGTTTACGAAGTGCTTATTGATTTGGTCGGCAATTTCCTTTTGTTCTTTTAATATTTCTCCATTTATTTTTAGTTCGCTAATTTTGCTTGTTTTTGATTTATTTTTGTTGACTAGTTTATTGATCAAGCCCCTTGTAGTTTTTGAATCTTCATATACCTCGCTAAATTTATTTGTATAATATTTCCTCTTTGCTTTCTTCAAGACGATTTTTAATTGTTTATCATAATTATTATATAATTGAAAAGGTATGATGTCATTTTTATAATTTCTATAGAGTTTATGCTTTTGATTTATAGAGTTAGTTATACCACTTCTAAGCAAGAGAGTCCTCATCCTTTTTGGGCCTAAAAACCCGCTTACAACCCCTTTCGGGGTTGATCCGCCCTCTCAGGATTTACACCCTTTCAAGGGGCTCATCCCGTTGGGTTTTCTCTCGGGAGGTGATGTGTTGCTTTAGATACTATTGGTTAATGAGAACTGTTTATTCGTAGGTTAGGTACGTTATGTTAAATATTACTATGACTGTGTGAAATTAGCACTGATTTGTTAGAGAAATGATGAATTTTGTAAGATATTACTGTGTTAACCGATGATGATGTGTTAGAAACGTGACCCTAGGTTAAGTTTTTGTTGAGTAATGTTAGTTTGCCCGAGAATTTTGTAATGTCTACGTTTATTTCAGTAGTTTCAAATTGATGTTATACTCGAAACGATTGACACTTTGATGAAGATAGTGTCATTCATAGTTCAAGTATGCTGGGATCTTTGATAGATTGGTCACTTTGTTAAGGGATTGTGTTAGAACGGCTTTACCTGTTGCTGATATGCTAGAGAAGTGGAATATATTAGAATGGAAGACCTGTTAGCTACTTACCTTTATAAGTAGGGAATTTCAGGTGTTAGCGGATTATTTATACGTGAGTATTTAGGTATGGCATTTGTTGCATTATATTCTTATAGGTTCAGGTTTATGATATGTAGCTTAATTCTTTATTGATGCTAAAACTTGTTGTTGCGTCAAGGATATATCTCGTAGCGTCAGTATATAAAGAACTTATTTTATGTTATTTTATCAAATGATACTCGAAATATGATTTGGAATCACTAGTTCAATAGATCATAGGCGGATGTGGTGGGTAGGGGACTGCTAGGATGGGTGGTTTGATTTACTGATTTATGATTACTGCTAAATCAGTAAAACTATTACGGTTTACTTTGATATTTTATTCAAAGAACTTTTTTATGTTATGGCAGGATAAAATTTTGTTATTCTTTATGTTATGTTTGGTTAAAACTTTGTTATGCTTGCAATTATTCGTGGGAGATTGTGATATTAACGAGGTTATGATGAATTAAATATTACGAAGTTGCATGTAAAAAATGTTTCGTTAGCCTTATATTCTTGTCAATATGATGATTAGAATAGGTTAGCTAAATTTTTGTTTAAATATTACGATGTTAATGCTAAAATTAACATGATATGTTAGAGATATGCTTTGAAAAAGTTGTGAATAGGTTACGTTTGTGTATGCGATGTGTAGGTACTTTACTGTTGTTTAAGTGCGGAAGTTTTGTTAATGTAGTAATTTATTCGTACGTATGGTGTGTTAGCTTTGTCGTTGTACATTATATTCTTAGTTCAGGTCTATGATTTTATGTTAGCTTTATTAATGTAAAAAAACTGTTACGTTAGCATATATTCAATGATTAGTATATAAAGAACTTTATTTTGTTTATGGTTATCCGAAATGATACTCGAAAATGTGACATGAATCAATAGATCAATAGATCAAAAGGTCTTGGAGGGGTGGGGAGGGGTTGAAGGTTTGATTACTGATAAACTGCTTTAAATCAGTAACTAAAATGCAATTTACTAATTGATCATTTTATTCCAAAGAACTTATTTTTATGTTATGTTTGGATAAAAAACTTTGTTTTTTATGTTATGTTTTGGATACAACTTTGTTATGTTTTGCAATTTATTTGTTGCGGGATTAATGATATAGTAAGGTTATGCATTTAAATTTTTGTTAAAATTACCATGATAATGTAAAAACTTTGTTACGTTTGTATATATTCGTTGGTCTGTATTGATAATCGGACAAGGTTATGACACATTTTTGATAAATGTTGTGTCAAGGTAAAATTAACGTTAATATGTTAGAGCTATGCTTGGAAAAGGTCATGGAATATTGTTACGTTTAGTATGTAAAGTTAGTTACCTTTACGGGTGTTTAAGTGTGAACTTGTTAATGTTAACGTTTTTAGCGCTAAGTTGTGTTAGTTTATCGTTGTACATTATTTCTTTAGTTCATATGATGGCTATGTTTAGCTATTAATTTGTGAAAAACATAAGTATGTTAGCATATATTGCGCTGGTTAGTATATAAAGAACTCATTTTTGTGCTATTTTATTTCCGAAATGATACTCGAAATGCTACGTAAAATCAATAGTGTTAATGTAAATTAACATTGAAATGTAGAGATATGCATGAAAAAGTGTGAATAGGTTTCGTTTTATACGCTGTGCTAGGTACCTTACTGTTGTTATGTATGGAACTTTGTTAATGTTAAGTTTATTCGTGCGTAAGGTGTGGTAGGTTTTGTCATTGTACATTTTATTCTTAGTGTTCAGGTAATGCTATGTTAACTTTATTAATGTGAAAGCCAATGTTACTTGCATATATTCGTTAGTTAGTATATAAAGAACTTATTTTGTACTTATGTTTACCAAATGTTACTTCGATATGTGATCTGGAATGCATTTAGATCAATAGATCGTTTGCATTATTATTTGTTGAGGGGGATTATGATATTTAGGTAAGGTTATGATAAATTTTGTTAATATTACTATGATAATGTAAAAAACTTTGTTACGTTAGCATATATTCGGTGGTCTTGTATGATAATCGGTCAAGGTTATGATACATTTTTGCTAAATGTTACTGTGTCTTTGTAAGATTAACGTTAATATGTTAGAGATATGCTTGAAAAAGTAGGAATAGGTTACGCTTTGCATGTAATGTTAGTTACTTTTACTGGTGTTAAGTGTGGGATTTTTGTTAATTTGTTTAACAGTTTTATTTCGTTAAGTTGTTTAGGTTTGTCTTTGTTACATTATTTTCTTAGCTCAGGTGTTATGATATGTTTAGCTTTATTGATGTGAAAACTTTATTACGTTAGCGTATTATTCTTTGATTAGGTAGGTAATTAACCAATGTTATGATAACTTTTTTGCTAAATGTTATTGTATCAGGGTAAGATTAACGTTAATATGTTAGAGATATGCTTGAAAAAGTAGGAATAGGTACGCTTTACAGCAATGTAGTTACTTTACTTGGTGTTAGTGTGGAACTTTGTTAATGTTAACAGTTTATTCGTGTGTAAGTTGTGTTAGGTTGTCTTTGTACATTATTTTCTTAGTTCATGTTTACGCTATGTTAGTTTTATTGATGTGAAAACTTTATTACGTTAGAGTATATCGTTGATCAGTATGATAATCGGCCAAGTTATGATTTATTATTTAGTAAATGTTATGTATCAGTGTAAGTATTAACGTTAATAGTATGGAGATATGCTGAAAAAGTAAGAATAGGTTACGCTTACCATGTTAGATGCTTTACTGGTGTTAAGTGTGGAAACTTTGTTAATGTTAACAGTTTATTTCTGTGTAAGTTCTGTAGGTTTGTCTTTGTACATTATTTTCTTAGTTCATGTAACGATATGTCAAGTTTTATTGATGTGTAAACTTATTACGTTAGAGTATTAGTTGAATCAGTATGATATCGGCCAGGTTTATGATAAAATTATTTGCTAAATGTTACTGTGTCAGGTAAGATTAACGTTAATGTTAGAGATATGCTTGAATAAAGTGTGAATGGATTATGTTTTTGTATGTCTTGTTAGTTCCTTTTACTGTTGATAAGTTTTGACCTTTGTTATTTAGCAGTTTATTCGTTTTAAGTTGTGTTTAGGTATGTCTTGTACATTATTTTCTTAGTTCATGTAACGATATGTTAGCTTATTGATGTGAAAACTTTGTTACGAGCTACTTTCGTTACTCTGGTATGATAAATTACACAAGGTGTATGGTAATTTTTGGTTAATTATTACCATGTTAATGAAAATTAACATTGGTATGTTAGAGACATGCTTGACAAGTGTGATAAGTTACATATTTGTTATGGCTATGTTAGTTACTTACTTGTTGTTTAAGTGTGGAACTTTTGTTAACATTAACAGGTTTATTCCTGTTTAAGGTGTGTTCGGTTTGTCGTTGTAGGCTATGTTCTTAGTTCAGATGATGCTAAGTAAGCTTTATTAATGTGAAAACTATGTTACGTTAGAGTATACTCATTGATCTTTGTTTAAAGAACTTGATTTTATGTTATGTTTAATCCAAAAATGGATACTCGAAATGTGACTTTGTAATCAATTTTAGATCAATAGATCAATAGATCAAGGATGACCAGGAAGGTGGAGGATGGTGGGGTTTGATTTACGATTTACTGATTTACTGATAGTAAAGCTTAGAAATTCTTCACGTACATTGAGATCCTTATCAACGAAGCGAACACCAATCGATAGCTGTTCTGTTTCGGATATGTTTGCTGCCTCGTCTGCTAAAAGGGAGAAATATTCACAATTGTTTACTTCATTCAAAATTTGATTACATATCAACTTCCACAAATAAATATAAGTTCATTCTGAATCATATGTGATGTGTATTTGGCCTTTACCCCGCTTGATTCAAATGTTCCAACCAAGAACATTCTCCAGCTTTACTCTGAATTTGAGGGGGAAAATCGGAAAAATTAATGTTTTCTGGCACTCTCAGTGCTACCTCTAATAGGCGACATCAGAGTGCCACAAAAATATTAAAGTAGAAATTATTGGTTCCAATTTTTGCCTATTTTTTGAATAAATAAGGGCTCAGCAACATGCAGTTCTCAGTTTACACTAACACCGCTTATTTTATGTAGATCAA
>JABUQX010075370.1:17500-20000 GCA_015478945.1 Trachelipus rathkii
TATATATATATTATTATATATTATATATATAATAAATATATTTATACAACTACTACTAATAGTATATATATAATATACGTTTTTTTCTGGGTACTTATTGACTCGCGCCCGATGTGCGCGGCCCTTATGTCTGTCGCTCATCTACTCCGAGCTACTTATATTTGGAATGACTGCTTTGACTCTGGTGACCGCTTCGGCTTCTGCCGATAAGATGGGAGCTGTAATCGTTGATCTGGTCCTATGGCAGGCTTCATGTCCTCTTCTCTCGACTAAATCTTTCGTCTCCTGCATAAATCCATTGGCTTTCGACCGTGCTTGCTCTGACTCGCTGGGTTCATTGCAGCGCGGCCACTAGCAGGACACCAGTGCCGGGAATATCGCACCGGGGCTGGACAAGAGCATTCTGCGTTGACTCGATCTACTTCACTCTTGCTAACTCTCTTACGATTTCAGCTAGAGAATCGTTGCAGGGATACTCTTTCGTCGAGCACAAGGCGGGCTCTTCATCAAACGGCGACATACCAGTGCGAGCTAACCTCCTTTTGTATTCTCCGGACTGATAATCTTTTGGCCTCTTGCCAAAAACATCTCTAAAAACTTTCGTAAATCTTTGGTCTTTGTCTCCCTCCTCGATTTCCGCCGATCTGCTTCTGGTCTGGTGCGGTAATTCTTCAACTGAAAAGGAAAAATCTCTTCGGCCTCGCTAGATTTTCCATACCTAAACTCAACCCTAGACGCCTTCTAAAGAGCACTTCCTCCTGCACAAGTGCCTTGCCTCTTCCCAGCTCCTCTACTCTCCTCATCTCACCTCTCTCCACTGACTCCTCCTCCTTCCTCCTCTCCCGTCCTCGCTTTATCCTCCTCCTTCCCCTTCTTACTCTCAGGTGTCCCTATGCATTGCCTAGTGTATTACATTTGATTGGTTTTATTGTCTATTGAGCTCTCTCTGTGAATTATAATACTTTCGTGAACGTTAGGAAGGCGCGATGTGGCTCGGTATTGGTGCTATCCTCCCCAGTGTAGTTATTTGATTTGGAGTGTGCTTTATTTTTATTGCTGAACTCCTCGTCACTCTCCTTCTGTTATCATAACATATATTCCTTCTATATGTCTCTATATTATACTTTAAATTTAACTTCCACTTCTCTAAGTTGTTGGAATTAGCATTACACGTTCAACAGATCCTATACCTTTGTTCGGTGTCGATTAAAAAAGGAAAGCACTCTCGCTCTGCATCCTTCTATATACTTATTCGCCCATTATAGCTCATCATACTTATTGTATTATATTTTCATTAATCTATAGATCTTTGAAAATCCCTTTCTCAATCTTATCGTATTACTTTAATGTCAATAATCTGTGTGTGTGAAGTCTGCATTCACATTGCCCTTTCCGATCCGTCGCTACCCGTAGCGGCCTTTGCTCGGAGCTCGCAGGGTATTATTTTTCGTAACTGTCATTATTATCCTATTTCTTACTATCTAACTAGATATTTGATGGGTTTTCCGCGTCTAGCCTCAGGAAACTCGGAGAGACTTGGTTCGTTTCGTTATTCGCGGGGTGTGGGAGGGAGGGGGGGATTGGCGTTTGCACATTATCCAAGGCATTTGACGAGGTTTATGACAACGCGGTCACTGCTCTCCAAGCTCACCCTCCTGTGGGTTCCTCCTTCTCTTTGGTCTTATGTGAATCTTTATGTGCTAGATTTCTTTCAAATCACTAAATATCGGCTGTTCGTTGATGGGACGACTTCTTTTCTGGCTCAAAAAGTGGGGTGTTCACTCAAGAGGTTCTGTCTTATCTTCCTCCTCACTTTAATTTTCCTACTGTTTTATTCAAATTTAATGATCTTCTCACCTGCACATTTAACTCGTAGTACCACCATATACCGATGACTCTACCCTTCATTCTTCAACTCATTTCAATCTGCTCCCTCTTTTACTTCTAGAATTGCCTCTCGTCTTAATTTTCCCGATTCTTCTATTCTCCCTGATCTGGATAGAATTTCCGGGTTGGGGTCGTTTTCTCAACCTTGTGAAATTTCAATTATTTAAAAAACCCAACTTCTACAAATCTCCCTCTCTAAGACACCTTTCTAAACTTTCCTTATCTCTTTCAAACGGTTCTACTCGTCTCTCTTCACTTTGACTATATCACCTTAAAACATCTGTGTGGCTTCCCCCCTAACGATAAACAAAAAAATCTCTTGGAAAACCTCACATCACAAACGGTTGGCTAGGGCGGACCCCACCCCAGGCCTCAAAGAAACTGGCGAGTTTTCTGTTTAGGCTGCGAGACTTTTTTCTCTTTCTCAGTTGCTCCAGCTATACATAATTCTACAATCCGCCCTATAGGTATGGAGTACGCTCTCATATCAAGGGGGGGAGCGCGGCCTTTGGTATTCACCCCGGCTTTGGATAGCGGTCGAGGAAAGGCCAAAAGCTTATAAATGTTTCTGCACTTTCCAGCTTCACTTGACCCAAATCGGTATCCTTAACGG
>JABUQX010075370.1:32500-36660 GCA_015478945.1 Trachelipus rathkii
CTAACACGCCCCTAAGACTGTCCATCTGAACACATTGAACTATAGATCTATACCTCTTATTCCAGACCATAGTCTCACTACACTACCTTAACAAAGGTTACAATATACCTTCATGTAAGACCCTATATATATATATATATATATATATAATATATATATATATTATATACTATATATACGTATAATATATATATATATATATATATATATACTATAATATATATATATATATTATTATATATATATATATATATATAATATATATATATATATAATATATATATTCAGGGGTGTATATATAGGGTAGGCCGGGTAAGGTAGCTTCTACCCAATATTTTTTAGGTTTTAAATAATTGAAATTAAATTGTAAAAGCTATACTAAATTATTAAATATTTTATATAAAAGTTAAAAAAAAAGCTATTTTGCATCATAAAATTAAAAGAAAAAGAACCACAATAATAATAGCTATATTATAATTATTGAATTCATTTAGAAATTCTCGCTCCTACTCTGATCTTAGGAGTAAAAAATCTTTTCCCCTGGCGACACGAATGACGTCATTTTTAGTCAACTTAATATGAGAGCGGCTAGTCCTGCCTACCTATAATATCGATAAAAAATCGATAATATTATATGAAATCTTCGCTCTCTTCCGTAAATATGTACGAAATTATGTGGCTTGTGGTAGTTTGTTTGAAATTTTTGTATCGAATGGGTCTGATTGTTCTGATATTGAATATTAATTTTAATATAACTTTATTTAAGTGTATTACATTACAATGCCATAAAATTAAAGTGAAGATAATGCAAATAATGGAGTAAGTGTAGATTTTTTATTTTAAGAAAAAACGCTTTAAAAAACTTATCTATAAAACCACAGCTCTATTTAAAAAACTGATAGGCTAAGAAATTACTCAATTGAATGTGATTTAAAATTAAGTATTTGGTAAATATAATGAAAACAAGCTTTTCATACAAATAAATAGGTAAGTAGTAGGGCAAGGATATTGGAGCCCGAAAGTGACCGCGACCTTTTTGGCCTTTTTTGACCGCGACCTTTTTGGGCCTTGACCTTTTTGGGTAACCTGAATTTTCAACCTCAATTTTCTGGCGCCCTTTCGAAGAAAGGGCGCGCCAAACGGTTGCGTAAGAAACCGTTGTACGTACAACCGTTGTACGTAGTGCCCCCCCTATTTTGGCCCCCCTTTACGGACTTAGCCCCATTTTTTGAGAACCCAGAATTTTTTGAGACCCAAATTTTTTTCAGAACCCTAATTTTTTGAGAACCCTAAATTTTTTGAGAAACCCTATTTTTTTGAGAACCCTATTTTTTGAGAACCCTAATTTTTTGGCAGCCCGAATTTTTTGGCAACCCTAATTTTTTCGGCAACCCTAATTTTTGCAACCCTTCGAAGAAGGGTTGCGCCAAACGGTTGCGTCAGCAACCGTTGTACGTATTCCCCCCCTAATTTTTTCGACCAACCCTTTGGTCTTCCATGGGTCAATTTGGCCCACCCTAAATTTTTGATCACCCTTTAGGGGCTTAAGCCCTATTTTTTGATATTTCGGTCACACCTACACACGCGCGCGCGCACACACACACACACACACACCTAACCTACACCTAGCCTACACCCAGCCTCCATATAGCCTACACCCAGCCTCCACATAGCCTACACCCAGCCTACAACGCCATCCTTCCCACCTATGCCTAAACTACACCTAGATTCCACTCAGCCTTCACCTAGCCTACCACCTACACCTAGCCCTCCACCCGTCAGCCTACACCTAGCCTTCACCTAGCCAACACCTACACCTAGCCTCCACCCAGCCTTTCACCTAGCCTACACCTACACCTACACCTAGACTCCACCCAGCCTTCACCTAGCCTACACCTACACCTAGCCTCCACCCAGCCTTCACCTAGCGTACACCTACACCCTAGCCTACACGTGCCCCTACAACTTTGATGGCTCAACTTTTATGGCTCAACTTTGATGACGTCATCTCTGTTGGCATCTATATTGATGATTCAACTTTGATGACTCAGATTTATTGATGGTTCAACTTTGATGGTTTCCCAATTTAACCGTAAAAGAAGTAATTCTAGGGATGTTTCTCCATTAGTATTCTATGAGTATCTCTATGAGTGCCAGGTGAGTGCCAAAGTGAGTGTTCAATGAGTGCCAATTAGTGCAAGTGGTGCAATGAGTGCCAGTGATGCCACATAGTGCAAAAGTGAGTGCCACAATAGTGCCAACTGAGTGCCACTTTTTTCAAAGCCTTTTCTAGCCTCCCCTGAGCCAAGAATAGCCCTAATATGGGTATCTACCCCTAGGTTATAAGGTATGAGGAATCGAATGTGTATATTACAAGTTGCAAGAATGCTTCCTACTATGAGTTAGTATTTTTTCTAACACTTATACCACGGACTGAATATATATCTAAAGAGCTACACATTTGATGACAGGGTCCGCAAACGTTCAGAGTCCCGCGTCCCGCAGGTCAGCCCTCCGCGAAACGCCGCCGCGTCGCCCGCAGGCGCAATATTTCCGCGTAACCGAACCGCCGCCGCGTGCGCCCGCAGGCGCCCGCATCCCCGCGTACCAGCCGCCGCGTGCGTCCGCAGAACGCAATATTACCGCGCGAACAAAAAAATTTGATATCAATGGAAAGTATTCAAAAGAATTTAATTTCTGATATCCCATGAGTCTTTAAAGTATCTTCTCCTCTTGTAACGAAATTTTTATTATCGTAAGAGACTTAAAGGCAGTGAAGCAATATCTCAATCGCGGTCGTTATGTTACCTAACACCTTTCGGATATTTATTCTTTTGTTTTACTGCTTTACTGCTTTAACTTACTGCTTTACTGCTTTAACTCTCTGCTTTACTGCTTTAACTCTCTGCTTTACTGCTTTAACTTATCTGTTTTACTGCTTTAATCATGTTTTATTGCTTTAACTCACATGTTTTTACTGCTTTAACTCATATATTTATTAACATTAACATACCTTAAAAGCAGTAAATCAGTAAATCAATAGAAGGTGTTACCTAAGGAATAGTAAGCCATTATTTCACAGGTTTAATACGTTAACTTGTTGCTTTACTGCTTTAACTTTGTCGCCTGTACAGCTATAACTTTCTGCTTTACTGCTTTAACTTCTGCTTTACTGCTTTAACTCACTGTTTTACTGTTTTAACTCATAATATTTATTAACATTATTTTCTTTTATATTTTTTATTTTTGTTTATTACTTTTATTTATTATTTCTATTTTTATTTTTGTTTTAATACTTTTTTATTTTTAATTTGTAATGTAAGAATAAAAACACACAGAGTTTCTGTTATATAAACATTTTATTTTAATAAAATTGTAAATATATTTTTATTCAAAACTTTTTATATATACGAGTTTTAAGGGAAGTAAAATCTGCGTTTTTTAATTTTAAAGCATTTATTACATAATCAGAAACTATAGAAATCATTGACATACAAATTTTTACCATCAAATTATTTACAAGTTAATTAAAACATACATTATTTAAATACATATAATGAATAAATACAATAGACTCCACATAAATTGGAATATAAGGGTTGAACAAGGTAACATAGTTTTTACACAGCTTACATTAATTATGATTTTAAAATAAGGTATATAATGATTATTCAATATAAAATTTAAGTTCAAAGAATCAATTATGTGATACAGTATCGTTTTTTTGCTCTATAAACGGAAATTCAATGCCTGTTGAAGTGATGTGACGAGGCAATGTTTTGAATATGAAGCAGGTATCCTTCTCAACTTTAAAGAGTTTATTTCGTAATTAGCAAACACTCCTAAAAGCGAGGTTCATTTTTTAAACACCGATTTTATTTCCTCTTCATTCATCTTTAATAATTCAAAAGTACGTTGCGTACTCTGTAATTTCAATGAGTTGAGGATGCCTCAAGATAGACCACTACAGTGAGGGTTGATTGTAGACTCGACCCAAAAGAGAGACTTAGTCCTAGGGTGCCCTTTCTCAAAAATGTTTAAATGAATAGGCGTTACAAGCTGAAAGGTCCTGCAGTAAGATCATAGGCGTATAAATTACTATTCTTTGCGTATCCTTCAAATTTAAGCCTGTCCCACTATCATTACAAGATACAGTATTG
>JABUQX010075371.1:0-57500 GCA_015478945.1 Trachelipus rathkii
TATATATATATATATATATATATATATATATATATATATATATATATATATATATAAAAAATCTATAGAAAGCCCACCCTTAACCCCCCCACCCCTTCACCATTAATTAGTATGTTACTCGTCATAGTCAGAAAATCCACCCTATAGCTTCTCACGGACGGACCCTCACTATGGTAAATCGTCAGTATATTCATCCTTTGGCCCAGGTGGGCCACAAATATATACCCCCTCACAAAGCCCCGCCATACTCTCCTATTATGCACCTTTTTATTCTCGCCTCCCCAAGCCAAACTCACATTTCTGTCCTTCAGACATTCGTTTACTGACTCAAACTTTTTCTTCGATCTCCCAGCCGGTCGGTTTCCAACACACTCGCCACTATACATCCGCTTAAAAACTGACTATCAATCATCCTTTCCACATGACCAAACCATCTCAACATATTTTCATTTATTCTCTCGTTTACCCATTTCTTCACACCACACAACTCTCTAATACTTTCATTCCTCATTTTATCAATTCGCTTCTCAAACACTTCCCTAATCAGCCATCTCATTACATAGTACTTCTTAGCTCTATATTTTAAGCCAGACCATAATCTCACTACTATACAATAACAAAAAAAAAAAAATACCATCATGTAAGACCCCACTCTAAAGACTTAGTCCCTTTACATTCACCAACAATTTTATTGCACCAGCCACCTTCCTGGCATCCAACATATACCCTAAATATTTAAACTCAGACACTTGTTCCAGCTGCTCACCATCTAACATAACTTCACACTGAGGACTGTCCTCACTCACAACCATAACCTTACTCTTATCTACGTTTACTTTCAAACCCCTCCTTTTACACACCCTGCCAAATCTCTCTACCAATCCTCTCAAACTCTTCATATTGGCCAAACAAAACCAAATCATTCGCATATAATAGGTAGGCACCCTCCACTCACCTCCATTCTCTCCATCATTCTAACACCATTTCCTGTCACACCCACCTTACCTCCTTCTGACATCCATCCCATACACAGGCTGAGGCTGAACCAACTGAACATAACACAACCCTGCCTCACCCCGTATTAATACTAAACCAATCACTTTTGACACCATTTATTCTTACACACGACTCACTACCGTCATACATTTTTGATTCCATTAAGAAGCCTACCACCAACACTATATATCATCAACATTCTGCCATATTTCCCATTTAACCTCCTATCAATACCTCTATGGTAAATCCATAAAACTTAATATAATTTATTCTTCTTCTCCTCATTTTCTCAATCATTGTTTCAAAATAAAGATTTGATCCACACACTCCTCTACTACTCCTAAACTGTCCTCAATAATCAGTCCTTTCCCCAGTCACTCAGCGCAATCTTTCGACCAAAATACCAATGCATATACCTTCCCTATAACACTCAATAAACCTAATTCCCCTGTAATTTCTACAGTTCCCCTTTCCTCCCCTTACCCTTATATAAGTACTATTACTGCTCTCCTTCAATCCTCTCGGAACTATACCTCCATAAACCGTTTTATTACACAACTTCAAGATCCAATCAATCAAAAACTTGCCTCCGTTCTTGATCATTTCCACCAGTAATTTCATCTATACCTGCAGATTTTTCATTCTTCTTCAACTATCTCACTCTACCCATTTCCTCTTTGCTATAACCTCATCCCAAAATACCTATTCCTTCCTGCACCATCAAACCCACACACGCCAGTCACTATCACCCTTCATATTACTGCCAATATTATTCAGAAGATTTTCGAAGTGTTCTTCCACACTCTCTCACTCCATTTCATTAGTTACAAAAACACCATCCCTATTCACATATTCTGAGCAGGCTCCCTTTATTCTAATTCATTCTTAACCTTTCGCGCTTCCTCCCAGAAGAGCTTCCTATTCCCTTTGTATGTCCCCATTCATCCTCCTTCCAAACTGTTCATTTACTCCTTTCTTTTTTCTCTTACGTATGCATCTTTTAGCATTTCTTTTTCCTCCTCTATATAATTCCAAGCATCTTCTTTTGAAACTTCATCATTTGCTTTTGGTACATTCAACCACACTTCTTTTTTACTTTTAACCGCTTGCATCAACTCTTCATTCCACCACTCACTGTTAGCATTCTTACTTCCTACTTTAGCACACCCATATACTTCTTTTGCACTGCTAACAATTGCTTCCAGATTTATTTAGTTTCAACTTGTTCACATTCAACTGATTTACATTTATGAGCTGTTCTTACATACTTCTTTTCTATCCTTATTACCTTGTTCTACTACAAACTTCTCACTCTTAATTTATCCTCTTCCTTCCGTATCACCTTCCTCTCCATCCAAGTCCCCACTAACTTAATTTTACATAGAACAACATAATGATCCGATAATCCCATTTCTAAATTACCTCAACATTTAACATCCAACATATACTTCAACATCTCCTTCTTCACCAAATACACAAAATCAATCATACTTTTCACTTCGATACCATCTCTACCTACAACTCAACTCTAGTATACCTTTGGATACTTTTGTGTTTAAAGAAAGTATTACACACATACATTTCTCTCCTCACAGAAATCAATCACCTTCCTACCATCCTCATTACACCCCCAAACCACCTGTTATACCATCCTTTGATCATATATATATATATATATATATATATATATATATATATATATATATATATATATATATATATATATATATATATATATATATATATATATATATATATATATATATATACACTGTATATATATAAAATCTGTATTAATAGTCAATATTTAGGCCTAGAAGGGGTATTGGTAATTTAAAACACCTTTAATATACATAAAAAGAGGTAATTTTAATAAAAAACAAAAAAACACATTTTGTGTTAATGATATTTGATGCACATACAGTCATATTTTCCCTAGCAGGCCATACAACTTTTTCCCAGTGGTCTTCTTTAGCCCTACTATCCCACAAGCATATGAAACAAGGGTACTTAGTATATCCGCTTTGTTGCCCAAGTAAGATGTAGACCATCTTCAAATCAACGCATATAGACCACTGGTGTTCATTATATCTAAGCTTCTGCAAGATCATTCTTATATTTTCATATTTCTCTTTCAGTTTTGTTGAGTGACCTATTGGAATCGATGCATAACTATTGCCATTGTTCAATAAAACACACTTCAAGCTTCTTGTGAACTATCCATAAACAATCACCAATTTTCTGGTCGGTATTTAGGTAACCTCATTTGGAGAGGAGTCCAGGGATGTTCCTACAGTATACTAGGTCTTCTTCTTCTTCAATGATCTTGTCCGAAAAAAAGTTATTTTACATTCGGCCTTGAGACAACAGTTTTTTTCACTTAGTCTAGATGCTAAAAGCTCAGAATCTTGCTTGAAGAGTTAACTCGTACTAAATCATTGATCTCTTCCTGGGAGAATTGTTGCTGAAGTACTTTCTTCATATTCACTACCACTATTTGCACGTGTGCACACCAAACTGGATATCTTCTTCATCAGACAATGTTAGGTCTGGGAGTGTAGTGAACACTGGGATGGGGACATCGTCGGTACAGGTCGCCTTGCTGATTCCAAATCCGGATACTCAAATTTACGTTTTTTGTAACGATTGATACCTTTCACATTAACCAAACAAAAATAACAGTCACTGTGGTTTTGGCTCCCGCCATACCATAGGCACACCAAATTTTAAACCTTTTCTTTGTCCATTTTTCCACTGACGTAGATTTTCGACACACGTTTTACAGACCATATGGGGAGCCCAAGCACTTATCTTTGGTCTCCTAGTTTCATTCCAAAGTATGCCAGATATGCTTGCTTCACAAAGTTAGTAATATTTCTTCTTTGGTTCTCCTGGCAATATTCACCACAGATGTAGCAGAATACATTGGTTATTCAAACAGGCCTCTTCCTTCGTGAAATACCTTCATAGTGTGTTCTTGAAAATAGAAAATAAAGTATATATAAAGTTGTACTAAAAAAGAAATGATATTACTGTAAAATATGCATTAAAAAGATAGCTATAATGAAGTTATCAAAAATATTGTTAAAACGTCAAATCATAATAAAAGTCAAAATTTCCATCAAGTTCCTCCCCGTAATACTTATTCCAAATTTAAAATTATAAATACTTCGGATAAGCCTAATTATCAATTTAAAAATAATGAAAATCAAAGGACGAATGAGTCCTTAAAATCTAACAATAGGCCTGATTCCATTTCAAAAATTCATACTAATGAAGTTAGTGGAAATGAAGCTTCTCATAGTATTGATTCTTCCACTTCTAAAATCAAAGGTTATTCAAAATCATGTAAGTTTTGTTCATCCCAAGGTCATGTGATGACCAATTGCAATGTTTATCAAACCTATGATTTAAGAATTAAAAGATGTAATGAAATGAGTCTATGCAGTAATTGTTCAAGCTCTAAACATACTGCAGATCAGTGTCCTGGACTGGAGGAGCAACTTTCTTTCAGTTGCCAAGTTTGCAATAAAAGAAGTCATATTACTGCTCTTTGTAAGCAAAGGAAAAGTTCCACTCTCACAAATGTATGTCTTAGTTTTAGCCAAAGTACCAACAATTTATATTTGTTGCCATCAATTACTATAAGGATTGGTAGAGGTAAAGTTTCAGCTTCAGTTCGATGTCTAGTCGACTGTGGCTCACAGAGGTCCTACCTTTCTAAAAGAGTGCTTGACAAACTCAATATATCTGTAGAGAATCACCAAAGCACTCAATACGATATAAAAACCTATTTAGGTGTTACCACCCGCAGTTTGAAAGACTGTTCTTGATGTATATATGGACCAGTCTTGTTTCACCCTTCCTCTTTTGGTTGATGAGGATCTTCAATTAAGTTATGAGATTAAGTTCGTAGATCAGGCTCTAATTAATTTGAGAAATAAATCTTACAAATTAGCTGATTCTGGCTATAAAGAGTCTAATAACTCATTTTTCGATTTGGATGCCTTAATTGGCATTGATTTAATAGAGTATTTCCCTCAACTAGAATTGATTAAATGTATGAGTGGATCTGCTTTTAAGTTAAGAGATGGTTCTATTATTCCATTTGGAAATATTACTAATTTTATATACAATAATCAAATAAGAGTTTCAAATCCACCATCAGTTGTTCAAAACCACAATCAAAATCAAAATCAATTGCCGGTTAATCATACTTTGGTTAATGCAGTCTTAAATCCGATACATTCTTATTTTAATCCTTTAAGCCATATACTAAGTAATTCAGAGGTAGAGCAAGGATTAGAAAACATGTTCAAATTAGAGTCCTTAGGTATTGAAGGTATGCATAACAATAAATCTGAAGATGATTTGAAACAGATTGAAAAATTCAAAGGTAGTGTAGAGTTCAAAGACGGAAAATATCATATAGATCTTCCATGGATTGAAGATAAACTTCCCTTGTTGCCATCAAACTATAACATTGCTCTTGCAGTATTTATATATATATATATATATATATATATATATAGTATATATATATATATATATAAGAGCATATCTATATATTTAGTGTATAGTATATATTATATATATATATATATATATATATATATATATATATATATATATATATATATATATATATATATATATATATATATATATATATATATATATATCAGGGATGGGGAGTCGGGAGTCGAGCGTTTTCAGGGGTAAGGAGTCGGAGTCGGAGTCGGGAGTCGATTTCCCAAAAAGTTGGGAGTCGGAGTCGGGAGTCGATTTCCCAAAAAGTTGGGAGTCGGACTCCTTTCGACTCCCAAAACAATTTTGTATAAACTTTTCACACAAAAATTTTGAAAAACTTAATTGAATTTTTATTATAAAAGACGTACATTTTTTATTTTGACATTTGTTTGTAGCCAATTTAAGTTGTTTATTTTTAACTGGTTATAAAATAAAGGTTATAAAACTGGTTATAAAATAAAATGTACTTGACTACTTGTGTATTGTGCATTAACGAATTATCAACAGCGAGCGATGCTATTAATAATCGTACAAAATTTAAAGTCAAGTAGAGTACATAACTGATTTTAAAATATAGAGTCACACCAATTATAAGATAGTTGCAATAAGCTAAAAGAATCGGATAGATATACTATACATTTATGTACAACAACTGTGCTGGCGCTCACGTTGTGGTTGTGTCAGCATTTCAAATATTTCCGTACCTAATGCCGTGAATTTCTAATATATATTTAAGTTTTTGGTGTGTAGACACGCGAAAATATATCTATCTACCCACAACCAGTAAGTGGTATAAATAATTAATCAGTTTGATAAAAATATAAATAATTAATCAGTTTGATAAACAAATAATTATTTTTCTTACGTTTGGCAGGGTTTTGTAGTTTGTGAGCAAATGACCTTGATTATTTTGATTCAGCAAGTGTTACCAGTGTTATATATATATATATATATATATATATATATATATATATATATATATATATATATATATATATATATATATATATATATATATATATATATATATATATATATATATATATATATATATATATATATCAGTGGCGACTCCAGCAACTTTTTGCTACTCGTGCTCTCTCTCTCTCTCTCTCTCTCTCTCTCTCTCTCTCTCTCTCTCTTCTCTCTATATATATATATATATATATATATATATATATATATTATATATATTTATATATATATATATATATATATATATATATATATATATATATATATATATATAGCATATATATATATATATATATATATATGGTAAAGTTACTTAACGTCCATAATGGAACGGGAGCTGGTTCAAAAAATTACAGGTAGCTCCCTTATGATACATAATAGATGTTTTTAGGTCGAAATGAAATTTTTCATCCTGACCTGCACCTTAACCTTAACCTTAACCTTATAATTTCGCCCCTAGAACAGGTAAAAAAAATTCATTTCGACCCTAGAACATCTATTTATGTATCATAGATGCTACCTGTAAAATTTTTTTTTGATCCGAGCTCCCGTTCCGTGTGGGCGTTAAGTAACTTTGGTCCATATATATATATATATATATATATATATATATATACATATATATATATATATATATAGCAGTATATATATATATATATATATATATATATATATATATATATATATATATATATATAGTATATATATATATATATATGTTATATATATATATATATATATATATATATATATGGTGAAATCCAGTTTAAAACCAAAAGAGCCACAATCCATATCTCAAAACTACAACAGCTACCAAGACAAAAAAGGAATAATATTCGATAAAATATCCTTGGCAGAAAAAAAAAAAAAAAAAATATATCCAAAAAATACAATAGCTTCAGCGAAAAGGAATACATTTTGGAATCCTGGTAAATTCTTAGATAGGAAATGTAAAAAAATAAAAATAAAAAAATAAATAAAAATAAAAAAATAGCCAATATTTATTTTATTTATTTATTTTTGTTTAATTTGCCAGGATTCCAAAATGTATTCCTTTTCGCTTTAGTTAGATATATATATATATATGCTTTTTTTTTTTTTTTTACAGTTTCCGCACTAAAATTTTACCATTCCAACAATATTCTTTTCCCTGTAGCTATTGTGTTTTGGAGATATGGATTATATATTTGTGGTTTTAAACTGATTTATCTTATTGAACTATAAATTTAAGAATATAACTTATAAACATATTCTAAAACTATACAGTTACATAGTGGAGTACATTGAATTATTTTTAGTTAGAATAAATAAAATAAATATAAACTATCTTTACATAGAGAGATAGTATATATATATATATATGAGTAGTAAGTCTATAAATATATATAAGAAGAAATATATAAATATATATATATATATATATATATATATATATATATATATATATATATAAATATATGTTATTTTAGTATAGGTCATTGACGAGCAGATCAAATGTGGGCTGTCATAACAATAGGGGATGCTTCCTGGAGGGATGAGGTTCCTGACACCAATGCAAAGATAGTATCCAAGACCCAGGAAAATGGTCCATCCATCCGGAAAGACACTGAGAGACTAGATCACTTCAACATGGGGTACTTTGGCACACTGCCAACAAAATTTAACAAATTGTTGTTTAATTGAAATAACCAAGTGAAGGAGTCTTGCGAGGCTTTCTAAACATATAATTATTAAAAATACTTTTTATAATTTTTTTTACATTTTCCTATCTAAAATTTTACCAGGATTCCAAAAATGTATTCCTTTTCGCTGTAGCTATTGTAGTTTTTGAGATTTTTTTTTCCCCCGCACTAAAATTGGACCAGCATTCTAGCAATGTATTCCTTTTCTCGGTAGCTGTTGTAGTTTTTGAGATATTTGTGGTTTTAAACTGGATTTCACCTATATATATATATATATATATAGTATATATATATATATACATATCTCGATATATATATATATATATATGTGTGTGTATAGTATAGTTATATATTTTTATATATATATATATGTATATATATGTCAGAAAGCATCATGCATCAATTCTTAATAATAATAATAATAATAATATTATTATTAATATTATTATTATTATTATTATTATTATTATTATTATTATTATTATTATTATTATTATTATTATTATTATTATTATTAATAATAATAATAATAATAATAATAATAATAATAATAATAATAATAATAATAATAATATATTATTATTATTATTATTATTATTATTATTATTATTATTATTATTATTAATTGTCATAATTTAAATTATAATATTGTAAATTTTTTTTGTCAACAAGTTTACGTGTGCGTACATAGGCCATTGGGAGTCGGGAGTCGGTTGTTTCTAAAATCGACTCTGGGAGTCGAGAGTCGGGAGTCGGTTGTTTTTAAAATCGACTCTGGGAGTCGGAGTCGATCTATTTTTTCTCGACTCCCCATCCCTGATATATATATATATATATATATATATATATATATATATATATATATATATATATATATATATATATATATATATATATATATATATATATATAGTATATATATATATATATATATATATATATAGTTATATATATATATATATATATACATATATATATATATATATATATATATAGCAGCAGTTATATATATATATATATATATATATATATATATATATATATATATATATATATATATATATATATATATATATATATATATATATATATATATATTTTATATCACTCATAAATATAATTTAAACTCTTTTATATTGGGAAATGCAGGGATAGGGTTTGGTTTTATTTGGTTCATAGCTAACTCGGGAGAGTTGCACAGGGTTATAAATGTATAAACCGTATGTAACGACAGTGTGTAGGGAATTAAATGGCATAATAAAGAAAACGAAAAAAATATGGATATGATGGTTTTATTAATCAACAACAATATTCTACAAATTACAATGTGAAATGCAGCATAAAGGTGTCTAATAATGGGTTGTACCCCTCTGGCCCTTCCAACTTCCTCCAAGCGATTCGGCATTGATGAAATGATCTTGGAGGTGGTCTCTTTAGGGATGCTGTCAAAGCGTTTGTAAGCTCCCTTAGTGTGGACGGAGCATGGTCACGGGCTCAAACACGCCTACCCAACAAATCCCAAACATGTTCAATGGGATTCATGTCCGGGCTCCTAGCAGAAATGGACAGGAGTCTTATCCCTACCTGTTGTAGGTACCGTTGGACGACCTGTGCAGTGTGCTGTGTGGCGCTGTCATGGAGTAACAAAAAATGGACGCCAATGAAGGACGCGAAAGGCACTATATACTATTGCAGGATGTCTTCCTTTAGGACATTTAGGTATTAAGTTAATGATTTGGAAGTTATTGCTCCAAATTCCTTTTTGAAGCCTTATGGCAATTCAAACCTCATGTTCAATGACGTTTCCACCCCAATATGGAAAAAACTTCCTCCCTCACAAGACTTAGCCATAACTCTAACTGCTCAAGGAAGAGTTTTGGAGACTTTCAGGGAATTATGGTATGAGTCTTACCTATTAAATTTGCGCCAGACAAGTAGAAATCTCTATCAGTCAGAGTGGACCAACAGAATTAAGGTTGGAGATATAGTTCTGATACACACACCTAACAAGCCTAGACCCTTCTGGCTTTTGGGCAGAGTTCTGGAAGTCATTGTTGGTGATGACAATAAGATCAGGAGTGTGTTATTAAAAAGGGAGATGGACAAACCTGTCATTATTCTATTTGTCATCTCTACCCATTGGAGTTATCTATTACCCACTCTGTCTCCAGTGGAGAAACTGATGCTGAAGCAAGCAGTGATCTCTCCAATTCAGATGGTCAAAACAATGAAAATACAGATCAAGTTGATCCCTCAAATTCAAATTCAGTTATTCAAAGTAATAGTGATACTGCTATTGTAGATGTACAACCTTCAACTTCAGGTATAAATTCACCTCAACTTGACTCTCAACAGAATCAAATTTCTCAGCTCAATTCAGTCAAAGAAAGACCTCTTAGACAGGCTGCTGTCAAGTGTCAAGAATTCCTTCACAGGAATTTATCTTATTTGTAAAAATTTTAATTCTTTTAATTGCAATGGTTTTCATTGCAACTCTTCAGTGGGAGGATATAAAAACTATTATATACTTCCACATATATATCTTCTATTTTGCTTATTTTATATTATATACTTCTACATATATATCTCTTCTATTTTAGTTTTATTTAGGATATAGAAAATATTAGCTATATATTTTCTTATACCGGCGCAGTATCTTCTATTTATTAGTTTTAGCGGAATTTATATTTTCGTCTCCATGGTATATCCATTTTCACTAAATTTCACTAAAAAATTACAATAAGGTTTCACTTCAAATTCAATAGCGGTCCTAATTAGTCGTGCTTGTGAAATCAAAATTTTAATAATCAAAAATGTAAAGTGTTAGGAGGTAAATTGTAATTTTCCCTTTCTCAACCTACCTCTATTCTCTTTACCTCATACTCACCTATCAATTTAACCAATAAGTTAGTTATATTTCAATAAAGCCACAAGGCTGAGTTATCTTAAAAGCTACTAGAACTTCCTCAAGGACCAAAAAAGTCTTTGAATAACCGACAAACTCAAGGTAAGACATGTAGTTACACAATTGTACTTATATATTAATTTTAATACCAATAAACCCACACACATTCACTATAGCCTTTTCTTTACTGCCAATGTTATGCTGATTTTCGAAGTGTTCCCTCCACTCTCTCATCACATCCTTTTCATCAATCACGAAAGTAACATCCATATTCATTATTCTATGAATAATCGTTCCTAATCTTTTGCCACTTTCATCCAAAGGAGCTTCATATTTCCTCGTAAGTCCTCATTCATTTTCCTTCCCCCCCCCTCTTACGTATACAACTTTTAGTCTTCTTTTCCTCCCTATATATTTCCGTACAACATTCTTTCGAAACCTCGTCATTGGCTTTTACACATTCAACCACGTCTCTTTCTAACGGCTTGCCTCACCTCTTCATTCCACCACTCACTATTGACATTTCTTTCTTCCTACTTTAGCACCCACATACTTCACTGCACTTATAACAAAGATTTCCTTCATTTGCGTTCAGATTTGTTCAGTTTCATCTTGGTCACATTCAACTGATTTATTTGCAAGTGCTCATACATTGCTTTTTTTTTAATAACCTAGAAGGATGTATGTAGTAATGAGCGTAATGGTTAAATCTGACGTGGAGCAGGAGAATGTGTGGAAAGAAGTGTCGCAGGAACTCTCCTTCATTTGAACAGAGCTGCTATGACAGTTCATTAGAGCATTTCAGGTTGTAATAACGATAGTATAAGTGATAAAACTTCGGCAAAAAGAATTTTTTTTTCATATAGGCTTTTGATTATTTGGATGGTGCAATAGTTCATCAAATCTGATGGATTACATGCTAGATTTAGAAAACAAACAGATCAGAAGATTTAAAAAAAATATATAATTTAGAACATTTATTAACATATACAATTACAAATAATAGAATTTATTATACACTCCAGTATGGATGATAAAAAAAAACTAATATATATATATATATATATATATATATATATATATATATATATATATATAATTTCAGAGTCACATTTCAGCCCTATCTAGGTACTTTCGCAATGGAAATAATGGAAAAAATGGGCATAGAAGAACACAGAATACCAGCGAAGAGCTATTGGTATTATGCAGATCCATAATTAACGTAATTTACCTTTTAAATCACCTTGTATTATTCTGTATTTAAATAATTAAAGATCGTATGCCACAGTGTTTTTTGTTTTCCTTTGAAACGTCCTCCTCTGATAGCTTTCGCTTTCTACCAAATGTAATTGTATTAGACATTAAAGAAGTCTTTGATTTTTCAACTGTAAAACATGAAGGTCGAGTTTCAGAAGTTGAAAAATTCGATTGCAACTTCACTTTGTTCCCAATTTTAGACCTTTTAAGCGTATTTTCTCTATAATTATTACGAATTTGTTCACTTTCAATTTTTTTAACCTCTGAAATATCCTTTTTGCTACATGACTCTATGTTCACCATCTGTTTACTACTACTTCCGGAAGTTCTGTTTTTGTTAAAATGGCCCTTCATTTCACATAAACTAGCATTATTTTGAACAACACTATTTTCAATCGTATTAAACTCGCTGTTTTTACTCGATTTGTACTTTCTCCCAAAGGATAATTTATTATCACTCTTTTCATTTATAACAGAGGATACCATACCCGATGAATTATTTTTTTTATTACAGCTTCCATCCTCAATGTCATTAAAATCTTTTTCAGATGAAGTTTCACTTCTAGAATATACATCGCTGGTGCTTTTATTGTTAGGAAAAATTTCACACGTTTCTTTCTTTACCCTTGTTAAACACGAATGGTTTTTGCCCGCAAAATAACTTTTTTTGCCGAATTTAAAATTTGAAAAATTCACTTTAATATTTATAACAGAATAACTTTCCGACTTGATTCCAGTAGCATCTTGATTTTCAACAACATTTCTGTTCAAATAGGAAATTTTAAGAAAATTAAAATGATTAAAATATTTGAGTAATACCCTATATAAAAACTTTTTATCACAATCTAGACTCTGTGTGAATTATAGATTTTTACATGTAAGTACAGTAATCATGATGAATAATAGTTATTTCAAACAAAAAAAAAAAAAAAAAAAAAAATTTAACCTTCAATAACAAATTGTTCTACCTGTGATGTACTTATTTTTTTATCTTAGTAACTCTAATACATTTTTATATTCAAATAAGTAATCAATTGAGAAAACGTTATATATCCCCCTAACTTTCAACTATACAAATCCACTATCTGCGATCTATTCAAATAAGTTCTGTAGTCCCTTAACAATACTAGTTTCAAAGACCTATATTACTTTAGTATTTATCTTTTTCCTTAAATACTTTATAAATCATTCCTTTTTCTGCACATGTATAAACATTATGCTATTTTCTGAATGGCAATATCTTTATAATATTAAGAATATGTCTACGTAATCTCTCAGATATTTTTTAGCAAATTTAAATCTATAATAGCTAAGTGAGGCAGGTGATATAAAAGTGAGGCAGAGGATGTATATCTATGGTAATTTAGCATTATTTGTCGAGTGGACGTCGATAAAGTACAAAAAACTTGACTATGAAAGTGGATCATTTTATGATAAAGTGATGTAGTTAACTACTATATAATAAGAATGATAATAGTATGTAATAGTTTTCACATATCAAACTTATACTTAATATGTTGATTATAATAGATATGTATACCTATTAATATATTCTTTGAGAATCTTCCTTAGCCAATACACTACTTTAATACAATAAAATGCAACAATTTAGGCTAATAATGTGCATATATTTAGTCTTTATTTTTTTGTTTGATTATATTCTATTATTTAAATTATATAGGCTACCTATATATATACTGTAATATATATATATAGATTATGGATACAATATATAATATCTATACAGTAACTAATATTAATAATAATAATGACAATGAGAACAATAATATATCACGTTAATGGACGTATTTATTAATATTTATAATTCTGGCATTATAAATACCATAAATATAATATAGATTATAATATAATAGTAGATGGTCATTAGTAAGGTATCACTTAGAGATTTATACTAGGGTAAGTCAACTGATATAATTTTAGAATATATGTCTCCCACTATAGAGAGATGGGAGATAAGCTATACTTAATTCTCACGATGTATGGCCCGCTGGTTTAAAACCCTGATCATTACAAGCGTAGAGGACATAAAACCCTTATGACCAATATAGTCCAAATTGTAAGAGAAGACAATTTTTTTCTCTCAGTAGCAAGAAGAATTTATCTACACTGAAGATATTGAAACGATATTCTACCACCTGTAAAGATAGAAAATACACAATTACTATAAAGAAGAATTAGACTAAAATGAGAATCGAATTATTATCCGCGGGCTGAGAAATTCATTCCCCTGAACTACGAAGATGGTTCCACCAATTTCATTCACATCGATGTAAGTTATCTCTATCGCTCTATTGAAAAAATTGAGTAATTTCTCACTCCCGCGGGCATCACTAGTACACCATATAAAGAACATACTATCTCTGAAGAATATATTGGATAGACGTGATTAATTGCTTTATTATATATCCCCTTATGAGAGAGGAGAGGAAAATTCTTACCCTTGTCACACTGTGAGCAGAGAATTGTGTCTAACAGATTGAATACTACGAGATACTTCTACTATAAGAATTCGACTATATAATGTTAATTCTACCCACTTTCATATCTCTGGAAATATTGTAAATAATTTGTATTCCACTCATATAAGAACTTAGAAATTATCCCTTGAAACTGAATTTATGTTCACACCTGAAACTTAGTATAATTTCTCTCACTATTCTGAACTATAAAATTCGTCTTACCCGTAAATTGTCCCTTTATGGAATACATGTGTTGTAATAATAAATATTATTAAAATATAATAAAATAATCAAATGTAAAGTTATAAAAGCAGTCTGTTGCTTAATCATGAAACGCTGATATTTTGGATTTAGTATAATAAATTTAAAAAATATAATATATTGCAAACTGCCATATAATTAATAGGACAATCATAAGAAAATAATTGTGACATAATGGTAATTAATATATAATCATTTTCTTCATGATTTGATCTTGATGGAGATCTAACAACTACTACTCTTTATTATTTATTTTGACAAAGTATTCCTTATTTTCAGCACCAAATTTTGTTAATAATTACTATTATACACTAAACATTATTTATTATTTATTATGAATTATGTTATTTTTTTTGTTTTCTGACGAATTTATGACGAAAAGACTTGGTACGGTTACCAAATAAAGTTAAATATAGACAGACAGGTTTATATTACATTAGCAGTGCAATAAAATGTATTGATAAACAGCTTTCGTTGTTATTTCAAACATTGTGTGATTTCTTTTCTCTACTTCATTTTATTCCGCGAGGAGACACCAACCATTTGTAACATTCACAATCGGCTTCATATTTCAAAATACTACACTCACGAGCGAGTGCACTTCTCTCACCTCATAGCGCGTGTGACGTGTGAGCCTTTTGTGGAGTGGCTTATTAGTACACAATTAATTACATACGTTGCTGTAGTATATATCTGTAAAGACGCTCTAGTTGACGTTATTATATTCATAACCTAGACTGGCTAAATGTAATAAGTAATATAGTTATCGATCTGCCTAAATTTGAAGCCATTGTTCACCTCTCAAGTCTAGTTATCCTCTGTGACAGAGAATTATAGTTTGCACTTTGCACTATTGGAATTAGCAAATTCCTGTCTCAGTGCCTGAGTTAGTCAACTTTGTCATATCCTAACGAAATAGTGCATATCAAATATGGAGAGAGTGATATTAAGTAGGTTTAAATTAATGTTGAAAAGGTAGTGGTGAAAAAACCCACATGAGAAGCAACAGCTGATCAACATTGAGAGATACCATACTGAAGAGTTAGGTCACGATTCATACAAGGCAGCGTGATAATGAATATATCTAACTGTTCTCTACACTCCACACCCACTCACCTAGAGTGGAGCTAGGGTTGATTTAATGTCACAATCAATAACACGTGAGTCGCAAATTTTCGAGAAGGCGGAGGGCGGATTAGAGTACCATATAAAGTTCAAGGAACAATTGAGCCTATGGCTGTCAGCATTAGGGATTGGAGGTCATTTAGCGCAATGAGACTAAGCATTATACTAGCGTCTGCAAAGTACACACAGGATTGGAGCGTCTGCAGTCCATATATATACTCACCTCACGATAAAATCGATATAGACTTATAATAGTATTTCCTTCTCTTTAGGGAATCTCGAAGAGCGCTTAAACTGGTATATGTATTATATAGAGAGTACTGAATAGGGGATATTACTATCAGTAAATACGATTATATCAGAGATAGAGATCACCTTGACAACTGCTATCCAAGAGTATACAAAGTAATTAAGTTAGCTGCTATTAATTATTATATAAGCTAGCATATCATTCTTAGTACGGTTATAGGTGGGAATTACAGATTTAACATTGAGGGTAATATATATATACATTAACATACTTGAGCTTATACCAGTAAGTTTAATATATTCTAAGGGACGAACTGGCTATATTATATGCAACAGATTTTATTGCACAGAAGGAGGATAAAGGAATTATGATTAAGAGGATATCAAGCAAGGATGAACTGTAAGGATGACGGAGATAATATGATTAGTAATTGGGTAATAATAGGTTATAACTCTTGGTAAAGATATAATATATAGTAGAGATTTTGAACCGGATGTTGTTAATAAGTGATTGAATTGGGGATAACGAAAAATACTATTGAGAGAATATAGCGAAATACTTAATTAAGAAAATAGAAGGATAGATGAATGAGTAAAAACAGAAGATAATAATTGGGGATTTTACAATAATTAAAGGCCAAATCGAGGAGGAGAGGATATATTTTAAGGAAAGTTAGAAATTTTAGTGTTAAGCTTTGAGAAAGTAGAAACCAGAAATATATAGTAGAAGAAAAAGTAGTTAAATTTGAGTGGTGGAATAAGCTGTTAGAATTATGAGGTTTAGATACACATATTATGAATATGTAATGGAGTGCCTATCAGTAGATATATAGAAGATGAGACACCAGGTGAATTATATTAAGATCAATATAGGAGATTTATATCGTAGTTCAACCCATAGATTGCATAAGTAGTTTTCAAAATAGGTATTAGAAGAGACAATCTCCAATTGTCAGGAAAAAGTCCCCTCCCCCAAATATATATAATTATAAAAATCACGAATGAAATTATAAATCACATCAATCATGTACATAATCAAATATAATTAAAATTAAGTGATATAATCTAAATAGGTAGATAAGAAATGTGATGTGCCTCACTAGATATTATTAAAATATAAATGCTAAACTAAATAATATACTACATAAAAAATAATATATAAATGATTAGTTAATCGACCATAAAATAAACAACAATGTTAAGAGAAAAAAAATAATTAAAACTATATAATAAATTATAAATAAATGAATAATAAAAATATATACAAAATATAATAATTATAATACAATATATTGAATTAATATAAAATTTAATGAGAAAAAATAATAATTACTCCAAATAATAATATATAATAATAATAATTATATATCAATATAATAATAATTGTAGGAGTACATTAAATTAAGTCTAATACAAAACACGAGAGTAAACTATAATAAAACTCCTCATAGATGGTCATCCACAATATAGATAAGGTGGAGTGAGAAATCAGTATCCTACTACTACTTACGAGATATTATAATATACTTTAATATCTTATTAGTGAATTGAGCTTATAGTTTTATTAATATTAATAAATAATTTAATATAATTATTTTCAAAAGTTTTTATTTTGATAAATTTATTATTATAGTATTATCAATAAATATTATATTCAATTACATAATCACATAATCACCACTAACTTCGTTGACAGCCATTTGACCAGACTACTAATTAGTAATATAATATAATTAATGTTATAAATAACAAATTAAATTACAATAAATTAATTATAATATAATGATTTCAGTAAGAGGCTGGTTATCATAATTAAAGGTATTTTATTATGAATATACATATATATATATAATGATATAAATTTAATATATACACATTTAGTAAAATTGTAAAATTATTATAATAAATGAAGATATTATATATAATGAATTAAGACAATAATATATATAATGATGTAATAAGTCTACCATACAAGTTATGTAATTTGTTCATTACACTTAAGAAAACTTTTTTCAAGTTATAAAAAAAGAAAATTACATGAAAAAGTAATTATCAATACAAAATATAGATAGATATCACATAGGGTTAACATGAATAAATATTCGTCTTAAGTAGTGAGATTCACATACATGAGCAATATTAGAAGTTCTTGAAAAATCTACCAAATAAATGATGTATTCAATATTTATCTTATAATATATAATAAATACATTATATATTGTAAATAAAGATATGTATTATAATATTATGATTATAATGAATTAAAATATATCAAGATGAAACAAGGAGCCACTTCTCCTAGCAATATAACTCATATTGAAGTATAAAACTTTTGTTTATAAAAATAAAATATGTTAAAATATATTAAAAAATTAAAGGTTACTTATATAATTATAAAACCTTTAGCTGCGGGAAAGAAGAAAAGATGAAATTGAGTAACAAGAGAAAAAATAAGTAGGTATAGTATTTAAGGTATATAAAAATGTAATAAATAAGATAACTACTAAAAGAACATGTTAATTATGGAAAAGTTATAAGAGAGTTAATACTAATGAAGTAAATTAGATTAATGATTATCATTTTATAAGAGTCATGCTACGAGTGAGACATTGAAGTCTAGATAAATCTAGCTATAATACGGAGAAATATCAATGAGTAATCAAATAGTGTAGTGCTTGAATCACGGGAGCTTCACTAATCACAAACATAATCAAATAGGTAAAGAGATATATCACACCCCTTGATAGTAAAAGGCTTCAATAACATGGATACACACTTTTAACAATATAAGTAGTATACATTGCACTTTCACTTAATAATTGATATAATTTGATATAGAAATATTCACTAAAACAAGGATTCCATTAATATATTATCCTTTCATACAATACACAACACAATCACCTTCAAACATATGATCTAGTTGACTTAGTTATTATGTGCGAGACCACTCCATTAAACATATATATATATATTTAATTATTTAATTATATATATATATATTATATATATTATTTAATAAATAATAATAAATAATATATTTATTAATATCTTTATTCTATTTGTAAATAAAAATTATATATATATTATATATATATATTATTATATATATTAATATTATAATAAGTATTGTACAATAATATTACTTTAAGAATTATATACGTATATATTTTTTTTAATATTAATATATTATTATAAATTTATTTATTATATTATAATAATATTATTATCTCATATATGATCATTAAATTCATTGTAGTATTACATTCATAATTTTATAATTAAATTGTACTATTATTATCTAGTAAATATATATATATATATATTAATTATTATTTATTATATTATATTAATTAATATATTATATCATATATATAATATATATATTAATATATATTAATATTTATAATTATTATAATAATTATATATAATATATATAAACGTATATATATAATTATTTATCTATATTATTTATTTATATTTTATATTATTTATATTTTAACTTATGTAAAATAATTTGTATATATATATATATATATATACCTATAGTTATAATTAATATTTATTATTATTAATATTATTATAATATTATTATATTATATTAATATAATATTATATATATTAATTAATTATATTATATATATATTTATATTATAATATATAATATATATTTTATATATATTAATATTTATATATTTTATATAATTATATATTTAATATTTATTATATATTATAATTAATATTTAATATATATTTAGATATTATATATATATTATTATATATATATATATATATTTAAAATATATATATATATTATATTAAAATTATATTACTAATATTATATTATTTATTATATATATATATATTATATATATTTATATTTATATATATATTATATTAGGAACTATATGTACTTTATTAGATTGCAGTCTGAGGTCTTACTATGAAGTAGTATGTTTTAGTTAATACTGTATTGAATATATTGCATTTAGTAAACTAGCTCAAATTTGAGTTACTGTAACTCAATTTGTGTTCAGATAAGTTACAAATTGATTGAATATATGAAGATGAATTGACAAATTTAGGAAATGATACTTGTATTATGAGAGTATGTGTGGTGTGAAAGAAAGGGTGTAAATAGAGAAGAATTTATAAACGAGTGTTTTGAAATGGTTTGGTCATTATGTATAGGAATAAGGATGAAATGTATTAAGTTCCTGGATTTTAGTTAAGCGCAGTTATGTAGAGTGGTGGAGTGTGTTGGATTATCAACGTGTTTACTGGGATTTGAGCAATAAAAAAAATAGTGGATTGAGCTTAAAGGAATGTTTGGATAGGAGAGAAAGTATGTGTTTGGCAGATTTTAGATGCGAGAAGATTAATAAGGTTGCATAAATAGGAGTGAAATTAGTGGGGTTATTTGATAGGGGTATATGGTTGGTGGCCACTGAATCACAGGGGATGACCCTACATTTGACGAAATTGCCATAGTGATAGTTGTTCCGTTCCGTCGGTTCGTGAAGTTTCTATGAGGTATGGTATTTTCTTGACTTTAGCGTAACTAGTTCTCACTTAATAAAGTTATACATAGGAGTGCCGGTAAGGCTGGGACTTTCCTTTCGACTTATGTGTCATATTCTTTGTACTTATATACTATTCTTGTTTCCGTTGTAGCATATGTCACGCACCTTTAACCTCCTAGTCCTTGGTAATAGAAAAAAGGGGTATGATAGATTTATATTTTTATATTATATATATATATATTTATTATAACTATTAATTTATTATATATAATATTAATATATAATATATATATATATATATATATATATTATTAGATAATTATTATAATATCTTTTAATTTTACATATTTATAAGAGAATATTTATATATTTAATATTTATTTTATTTGTATTATTATATATTATATATATATATATTATATATATAAATATTATATTTTATATATATTTTTATATATATATTATATATATATTATTAATATATATATTTATTGATAAGGTAAGTATATATATTTATATATTATTTATATACATATATTTTATTATTATTATTTAATATATATTAATATATTATATTTTTTTATAATAATTATTATTTATATATATAGTATATTATATATTATACTATATAATAATATATATATTATATATATATATTAATTATATATATACTTTTATTATTTAATTTATTTTTTTTTATATATTTTATTAATATATTATATATTATTATATACATATTAATTAATTTTTATTATTATATTTGTTGATAAAATTATACACATTATTGTCGATAAATATTCAATCGATAATATTTTTATTTTTATAATAGCTATTTTATTTTATAATAATTTTTTATATATATTTTATATATTATATTTTTTTTGATGGTTATCTTTTTATTATTTAATTATTCTTATATATATATTATTTTTTTTTTATTTTATTTTTACATTTGGAATGAACATAGGTATGAGTTTATTGTTAGAATTATAACTCCTAGGGTTGGATTGTATTTCTTAATTTTATCCAGTCGACGAGTATTTAATTAAATTTAATTAAAGGGTATACTTACATCTTTTATTTTTCTATTATACTCCCTACTTTTTTTTTACTGTTCTCGGTTTTATGTGACGAATACCCTATACTTCCCAAATCTGGGAATAGTTAGTTTTTATGATGATATACGATTGATTTATATATATTTATATTATATTTATATATTTTGTGTACAAAATCTTTATATTATTTATTATTTATTATTATTATATATATATTATATATATAAAGTATTTTTATTAATTATTATTTTCATATTAATATTTTATTATTATATGTATATATTATTTTATTAATTTTATTTTATATGTTTTTAATATATTTATTTTTAATTCTTTATAATTTAACTATGGTTTTTGGACGGTTTTTATTGGGATCAATGGAAAAAAGTCCTTAATCCTCGTAGTAATCCTGTGTAGCATTATCATCAGTCTTTTTGTCATTTTTTGATCATTTATTATTAAATTTTTACCACATTTAACAGTTATTAACAAAATAGAACTTTATTTGGTAAGATGGTTTGATTTTCCTGTTACTTTTATTGCTTAATAATACAATTCAAACAAATTTTAGTTGAATTAAATTATTAGTTTGAACGATAATTCTTCAATCTGGGGTGATTTGTTTATTTTTTATTTTTCCATCTGTTATATTTGTTTTTTTGTTGCTGTTTCAGATCTTCTAATGCGGTCAAATATAACAGGTATTTGTATGTGAAATTGCACTTACACTATTATTTGCACACTACTAACTCACTATCACACACACACACACATATTATATTTATATATAATTTTATATTTAGTTATTTTTTATTTTTATATATTTATTTATTTATTTCTTATTTAGATATCAATATATTTATTTGTTTAAATATATTAGCGAAATAGTTTTTATTTTTTACTTTATTTTGAATATTTATAAAGTTTGGATTTTGACATTATATTATTTTTTTATATTATTATAATAATTTCTTTTTTTCCTTTCCATTTATCTCTCTTTCTTTTTTTTTTTCTTTCTTTTATTCTTATTAGGTTTCCCCAAGACTGGGGGTAGGTGCATTTGTCATATGCAAATCGGTGACAGAAAAGCAGTTAGAAAAAATATGAACAATAGTTCGATAGAAAGCTCCATATATTATAATATTATTATTTATTAATTAATATATATATTTATTTATATATATTAAATTGTATTATATATTTTTATATTTATATTATTTATTTTATTTATAATTATTTTTATTTTATATATATTATATTTATATTTATTATTTTATTTTTTTATATTTTTATTTTTATTTTTAGTCGTTGATATTGGTGGATATATGGGAATAAAGAAAAAATAAATAAGGGTTTTTTTTGATTGAATTTAGCGGTCTTTAATAGTGTTTAAAATAAGGAATAGCGTTGGTTATGATATGTACTATAATTATAGTCAAATGAAAGAAGTACTTCATAAAGAAAGATTTGCTTGGTTTAATTATTATTTTAAGGAGAAAATAGAATATTATATCTTAAAATGGTATATAATACGTTAGGATGAAAATATCGTAAGGGTAAAATGACTAGTTTGATTAGGAAGGATTGAATTGGGAACTTATTCTTATTCTATTTTTGTTTTGGAGTGTACAATAGGGATAAAGAGAAATGGGTGTTTGTGTTTGTTTCTGACCTGGATATGGAATGCGCTGAAAGGATGTAAGTAATTCTTGAGAGATATGTAGGGGAAGATCTGTTCTTGATATGTTAAGGAGATATGGGGATTGGGTGCTTTATTTTTGTTATGGGACTTGGATAGAAATTTATTATGGGTTGTGGGACGGGAGGTAGGGGCGCGGTTTCGAAAGAGTACTTGTCAGCAATATTTACATGTAGATGGAGGGTTTATTACGTGAGGTGTGTTGGTGGGTGGGTTGTGTATGATGCAGGAGTAAGGAATATGGTATTGTGTGGGGGAATAGGTGGTATGTCAGTGTGTGTAAGTGCCAGAGGTAGGGGTAAGGTGAGGGGAGAGTGATAATATTGAATTTGGAAGGTTGGGAAGAGGTTGCAGTATTGTTGGATAGTATGTGAGGAATGTGATGCGGTGGTAATTGTGTGATGTACAAGAGCCTGGAAAGAACTGGAGGCGAAGATTGGTTTTTTGCGATTGGAGTTTGATAGTTGTGGTGTAATTAAGCGTGGTTATGAGGAGTATATTGTTCCAAGGTGAGTTGGGAAGTGAGTAGGCGGTAAATATTACCTTTGCTTGATTTTAATGTTTTATGTAGGGTAGGTTGAGATAGCAGGGTGAGCCTGATAGTTATCAGTGATTTTTGGCGTGGTCATGATAGGTGTGGGGATGATATGTGTTTATTGATTGTGTTGATTAGTGTGGGGAAGGTATATGTGTATTTTTGCGTTTTGGTTATATTTTGGTCGTTTATAGAAGGTGGCGTTGAGGTTGTGACTGAGGACTTTGGAATCTGGTGAAAGGAAACAGGTGCTGTTTTATGGAGTGGTAATGAGTGTGATGTGTTTGGATCTCAAAATCTTTTATCATTTAATTTGCATATATTGAACTTTGGGTAGAAGAGACAGAAGAATGATGATATAATTAATCTGTTCCTAGGGGTGTCTTTTGTAGTGGAGCACATGGCGTTGGGAACTCACTGATATGATACGTTTATTCCTACTGAAGCACACGCACGATTGGAAGAGTTCTCTGAGGGCGCGCAAGGGTGTGGATCTGGTGTCTGAGGTGAGAGCTCGAGATGATGGGTGAGCGGAAGATCAAATGGAGAGGAACAGAAAGGATGGTCAGGCTTATGAAGATGGCGATGTTCTCAATAATTTATTATTGGGTATGGACGATTAAGAGTGAAAGGAACGTGGTTAGTAGAATAGGTGAAGGGTGTCAATGAGGTTGATTGGGTGTGAGTTAGGTTTTAAGGCAGTCGTGGAGTAAGTTGGGACAGAGGTGTTTGCGTGTTATGTCTCCTTGGCGGTTTTCCAATTTTGTATATGGATTGGGGGTTATGAAAGAATTCTACGGTGGGAGGCAGAAAATGGTGTTAGAATGGTGGATAATGTAGATGATAAGTGAGGTTTGAGAAGGAATATGTTTCAATGGTAGAGAGATTTGGCATTGTGTGTAAAAGGAGGGTGTAAAAGGAAGGGGCATTGAAAGTAAACGTGGATAAGAGTAAGGTTAATGGTTGTGAGTGAGGACACAGCTCCTCATTTTGTGAAGTTATTTTAGATAATGAGCAGCTGGAACATAGTGTCCGAGCTTTAAGATATTTAGGGTATATCGTTGGATGAGAAGGGAACGGATGATGCAGAGTGTAGTAGGATAAGTTGAGAAAGGGAAAGTGGCTGGGCAATTAAATCTTGGTGAATGTAAAGGGACTAATTGTTTGAGTGTTTGCTAGGGTCTTACATGAGGAATGTTGTTACCTGTGTTATTGGTATAGTAAGTGAGACTAATGGTCTGGAAATAAGAAGTAACATGTGGTGGAGTCTATAATATGGGTGTTAGTTGGGTTTCATGATGTTTTTCGAGGGGTTAAGGTGCAGAGTTCTGTAAGGGGCATGCTTGGGTGCTATGGGTTGTTGGAGAATAGAATTGGATAATAATTGAGGTAAGTTGGAATGGCGGTTAGGTTTAGTTGTTATGAGCGGAGTGGTGGGTTGTGTCTGGATTGTTGAAATGAAAGGCGGGTAATATGTTGTAGATTCAGAATTATCGGAGGATGGTCGTTGAACAGGTATGTGTGAGTTTGTTCTGGAGGTGATGAGTAGTGTGGTGCATGAATGGAGGAGCTTGAGAGAGTGACATGAGGTTGTCGCTGTTTAGGTGGTGTTGCTTGAGGGTTGGTAGGTTGTTTTTGTTTATTTAGCTTTTGGGGTGATCATGTAATTTGTTTAGGGTCGAATTGTTGCTTGTGGGTGATGTTCGCCGTACCGGGTCTGGGTGTAGTAAGCCTGATCATGAAATTAAAGTGTTAATTGGGAATTCAGGGTGGAATTTCGTAAATGTTTGATTTAGTGGTTACAGAGAATTACTAGTTTGGGTAGAGGCGAGAATTTGAAAGGGGTTGGGTGGATTTTTAAGTTCGATTTGGTTAGTTTTTAGTTGTTTGCGGGGTGGTGGAGGGTTGGGTTGTGTGGTGTTATTTTATAGTTTGGTAGTGGGGTAAGGGTTGAGCATGGCGGGCGTAATTTGTTTAGGAAGGGGGTGATGGTTTGTGGTGTGGGATTTTGTTTTGTTTTTGGTCCTACCTGGTGGCCTAAGAGAGTGAGAACTCACTTTACTCGTTGGGAGGTGGGTTGGTGGTGGGGTTGTTATCAGTGCGCGGAGTTGGTGGTGTAGAGCGATGCTTTTCTAACGCGCCGTGTTGAGATTGGTTGTGGTGGGATTTGTTTTGTGGTGGGCTTGAGTGGGTGGTCCGAGAGGTGTTGTGTGTGTGGTGTGGTGGTTGTGGTGGTTTTATGTGTGTGTTCGATTCGGTCGTTTGGTTGGCTGGCCTAGTGAGACGGATGCTTTGGCAGAGGTGTGTAGTGGGTTCTGATACGGTGGCGTTGGTGGGGGGGGGTGGTGAGGCGATGAATTCTGGCTTGAATTAGATGGTTAATGGTGGATCTGATGGTTTGGGATTTTATAGCATCGTGGTGGTTGGGCGAGAAGGGTGTGGGATAGATGGGTGTGCGGGTAAGTCGGGATCTGAGGCTTTTATGCTTTTATTTCAACAAATGTCATGTTCTTCCATTTCTTTTCTTCTTTTCCGATGCTCGTTTTACGCACAATTACTCCCTCTCTTGGGAAAAATGAAGGCAGATAAAAAGAAAGAAGAAATATATATTATATTATTTATAATTATTTATATAATTACTATATATATATATATATATATATATATATTATATATATATATATATATATATATATATATTATATATATATATATACTATATTATATATATATATATATAATTTTATATATTATAATATAAATATTATATTATATATAATATATATTATATATATATATATTTATTGTGCCAAAACTAAATGAGCCCTTAAATTAAATGCTCTCTCTATGAAGAATACCAACGAGCGTTTAGTGAAAAGAGTAAAATAATTTATTAAATATTATGGGGGGTTTATTAATAGCTTCAAATGTATGACTAAGCAATAAAAAATTGAATATACTATTTCAGAATTATAAATTATAATTTAATAACGATATTAATATAAAAAATATTAAAATATTAAACGATAAATAAAAAAACTAGAATACAATTTGGTATAGAAAACAAATGTTGAAATTTATTAAAAAAAAAAAAAAATTAGGAAAATTTTACAAATTAAAGTATACTAATAAAGTATCGGGTTTTGAATTTCAAAAAGGTAAGTAATTAATAGTCTTGTTCTTAAGAAATGTTTTCCTGAACAAAATTCTCAGTAGTTTATTGATGTCAAACATCTGATGTATTATTTCATGTACTTTAAATTTTAAGAATTTGGCTTGCATAACAGTTACAGTAGTAAAGAGTGTAAAACACAATCATTTTTCTAATTAACTTAGTTATTGCAATCATGCCACTGAAAATTGTTTGTCATCATTTGTTTTTTTTTTTTGTTTTGTTTTTTTTTTTGGTAACAGACCATATACTGGTTGATTCCACAGAGTGCTTTCAACCTCCAAGTTTAAGCTTGTCCATCGAAAATTTTTGGTATTTGGACTTGATGCAAGAACAAAAGGTCTATTGAGAAAGTTAATAAGTTTGATGGTCAAGAGAGGGGGGAGAAAATTCTTTCTAAAGCAGCCCATTTAACTGACATCATTTCATTTGGTCCCCACATTTGCTCCAGGTTAATTTTTTGCCTTTGAATTTTCCATCTAAAAAAATAGTTTGGGCTGGTTAAATTTGAGTGAATCGAAAAAAAAGAGAAATCGTCCCAATTTTTTATATGTTTACGTTACTAATATTTTATGTGGCAGAGACTATAGTGTTACTAACATTAATTTTAATTCAGTAATTTGACAATGCTAAGATAATATTATACACACTGTATATTTATTAAATTAGATTTTAGATTTGATTTCCGATTCCATCTATTATGTATGTAGACTTGGTCTCCCTTTCTAATATATATATATACGGTATACCTATATATATATATATATATAATATATATATAATATATATATATATTATATATATTATATATATATATATATATTATATATATATTATATATATTATATATATATATATAATACTATTATAGTATTATATATATAGGTTTCAAGAGATCTCACCATATGTTTAAAGAAGGCAGGAATGCTCTCATAATGTGCTTTAGATCATATATGTTGGATAGATGAACACCTTCAAATATTCATTTCTAATGCCTTTGAAGAAGTTTTACATATGGACGAAGACTTCAGTCTGGTTTATGATCTATGCAAACCGGTTATTCTTTTTTGTGAAAATGTCCCCCTTGGAATGGTCTACTCACAGAACGGATATACATGGATTCCCAAAGTCCTACTTGTCATCCAACCTATCTACCTGCAATCAGTTTACTTGCCTTTCTGCCAGAATTGTAATCCCTATGCACTAATGGAGGTAACGAAGTTCTCTTATATATATATCTATATATTATATAATAGTATAATATATATATATATATATTAATATATATATATATTATATTATATATATATATATATAATATATATATATATTATATTTATATATATATAATATATATATATCTATATTACGTATTTATAATATATATATACTATATATATTTATTATTTATATTATAATCACTATATTGATGTTGAAGTATGTGTTGGTGTTAAATCAGTGAGGGGTTAGGAATGGGATTAATGGATCATTATGTATTAGTTTTATTAAAAATTAAGTTAGTGGGGGCTTGGATGGAGAAGGAAGTGGGATAAAAGGGGGGGAAAAAAAGGGGGGGAATGGGTAAATATTAGAGTGAGTTAAGTGCAACAAGGTAATAAGGATTATTATTTAAGAGAGCACTTGGGAAAAATAATCAAGTTGAATGTGAACAAGTTGGAACTGAACATATCTGGGAGCAAATGAAGGAAGTAATTGTTAACAGTGCAAAGAAGTATGGAAATGTGCTAAAGTAGGAAGTAAGAATGTTAAAAATGAGTGGTGGAATGAAGAGGTGAATGCAAGCGATTAAAAAGTAAAAAAAAAAAGCGTGGTTGAATGTATTAAAACAAAATTGAAATTTCAAAAAGAAAGAAATTTGGGCCCCCTGGGGGGGGGGGGAAAAAATAAAAAAATTTATATAAGGAGGAAAAAGAATACTAAAAGGTGCTTACGTAAAAGAGATAAGAAAGAGGTAAATGAACAGACTTGGAAGGAGGATGAATGGGGAACTTTAAAACAATAAGGGGGTAATAGGAAGCTCTTCTGGAAGGAAGCCCTAAGGTTTAAGAATAAGAATAAGGGGAACCTGCTTAAGAATAATGAATAGGGATGGTGATTTCTTTAACTGATGAAATGGTGTGAGAGGAGTGTTTAAAGAACACACTTAGAAAATCTGCACAATATTAAACAGCTAATGAAAGAGGTGATGTGAATGTGTGTGGGTTTGATGGTGCAAGAATTGAATAGGTATTTTGGGGTGAGGTTATTAGCAAGGAGGATGTAATGGGTAGAGTTAGAAAGTTAAGAATGGTAAATCTGCAAGGTATAGATAATTACTGGTGAAATGATCAAGACGGAGGCGAGATGGTGATTGATTGGATTGGAAGTTGTGTAATAAAGCGTTTATGGGAGGGCATAGTTCCAGAAGGATTGAGTAGAGCAGTTAATATTACCCTTATAACTTAAGGGTAGGGAGATTAAGGGGAAACTTAGAAATTGTAGGGAATAAGCTTATTGAGTAATGTAAGGGTAAGATTCACAAAATATGCTGGTCGTTTTGGTCGAAAAGAGTGCGTCGAGTGACTGAAGGATCGATCTGATTGGTGAAGAAACAAGGTGCATTTAGAAAGTGGTAGAGGGCATGTGTGGATCAAATTTTACATTGAACAAAATGATTGAGAAAAATGAGGGAGAAGAATAAATTGTATTTAAGGTTTTATGGATTTGCAACAGGCGTATGATAGGGTTAATAGGGCATAGCTCTATGGCAGGTGTTAGTGATATAATGTGTTGGTGGTCAGGCTTCTGATGGAATCAAAAAAGTATGTATGACATAGTGAAGCGTGTGTAAGAATAATTGGTGTCCAAAAGTGATTGATTTAGTATCTGTTATATACATTCCTTTCTCGTTTCTCTTCATTTCTACATATATATGCGCGAGTGACGAATCTATATATGTATATGTCGCTCTTCTTGGCTTAATGCCGACATACCGGCAGGGTTGTGTTATGTCTCCTTGGTTAAATTTGTATATGGATGGGTTTTATGTAAAGAATTAGAGGTATGGGGGTGGCTAGAGTAAATTGGTGTTAGAAATGATGGAAGATGAGTGGCATGGGTGCCCTATCCTATTATATGGTGAATTGACTTGGTTTTGTGTGGTAATCTGAAAGAGAGTTTGAGAGGATTTGTAGAGAGATTTAGAGCAGGGTGTGTAAAAGGAGGGGTTTGAAAGTAAACGTAAGAATAAGAGTAAGGTTATGGTTGTGAGTGAGGCAATCCTCAGTGTGAAGTTATGTTAGATGGTGAGCAGCTGGAACAAGTGTCCTGAGTTTAAATATTTAGGGTATGTGTTTTATGAGGAGAAGGGAAACGGATGATGCAGAGTGTAGTAAAGAAAGTTGTGAATGGCAGGAAGGTTGCTGGTGCATTAACGTAGGTGATATCTGTAACACGGACTAAGTTCTTGAGTTGCGTAGGGTCTTACATGAGGGTATGTCTTGTTACACCGTTGTGTTTATTGACTATAGTAGCGAGACTATGCGTCTGGAAATAAGAAGTTAAGATTCTAAAGCATTCAATGTTTCAGAATGGACAATCTTAGGGAGCATTGCTAGGTGTGAAAAGATTTGATTAAATGAGGAATGGACGTATTGGAGAGCTTGTCTTGTGAAGAAAGGGGTAAATGAAAGAATAATGGAAAGAAGTACTTGTAGATGGTTTGGTCATGTGGAAAGGATGAATAAAAAGTCGGTTTGGTAAGCGGATGTATAGATGGCTGAGTGTGTGTTGGGAACCGGCCGGCTGGGAGACCCGAAGAAAAAAGTGGATTGGTCAGTGAATGAATTGTCCTGAAGGAGAGAAATTCGTGCCATTCAGCTGAGTTTTGGGCAGAGGCGAGAATTCAAAGGTGCATAATAGGAGTGATGGCGGGGTTTTCGTATGGGGGTATAGGGTTGTTCGCCACCTGGGCCCAAGGGATGAACCCTTAACATTGACGATTTATTACCATAGTGAGGGGCCGTTGCGGTCCCATGAAAGCTCTAGGGTGGATTTTCTGTTCTGGATTTTATTTACTAATGTAATGGGTGACAGAGGGGGGCGGTAAGGCTGGGCTTTCCCTTTCTACTTTTGTCAATTTCGTTTCTACTGCTTTTCCTCTTTTTCTCCTCAGATGCCATGAACAACGAAACCACCTTACCTTCCTCCTCAACCAGTCTTGGGGAAAAGAAGTAGATAAAGATATATATTATATATATATATTATTAATACATATATATTATAATATTATATATATATATATATATATTATTAAAAATATATTTAAATAATATAATATATATTAAATATACGGTATATTATAATATATTTTATCTCAAAATTTTTGTATCCTATTCAAATCTGAAGAGAAGGTTTTATAAATACATTTGTATGGAAGTCTGCTCTTACTATTCACAACGTCTTCCCCTCATATCTGTATACACTAGCATTTGTTCTGCTTCTAATCTAGTTAAGAATTTCACTATGAAAGTAGTTTTCATTCTTGAATTAAGTAGCGTCCTTTTTGGATGTTACGAAGAAAGGTTGAACTGAAGGGTTCGTCAGCCTCGGAAAATTCTTTCTATAAATTATGGTTCTCATTTGTTCTAATTTGTGCCTGACTTAACTATGCAAGAGCTTTGTATTCTTATAATCCAACCTGGGGGCTCCTTCAGCCTGCCTTTGCATAATCCCTCCCATATACTTTATGTGCCATCAATGTACCATGTTCGATGAAACAGGTCGATATGTCTTCTAGAGAAGTTTCTCCTGGTATATTAACACGTCCTACACAATGGTTATCAGATTCGAAGTGTTGCGATCACGATACCATTCATGTCGTTGTCTACATAACCTTCTCTTACTCTTGGAATTTACTCTCATCTGTAAAGAGTAAAAGTATCCAGTGTCGCAATTGCCAATTCTGATGTTTAATGAAAAAATGAATTCTAACTGTATGGTGTTGTTAGGGGTGAAATATTACCTTGGTAATGGATTTGCGAAACTAGTTAATACAGATTTTCGTGAAGCATCTTTTGGAGCCCGGTCCCAAAATTTTCCCGGTTTTATTAAACGTGAGGAAGAGGCGTGTTGCAAGTTCTCTAGTTTTGAACGCTAATTTAGACTTTTAACTTGTTGCATGTAGTGTACGATCTTGCACATGTTGAACTTGTAGGGTGATCTCCGTCCTGACATTATTGGGATTCTTTGAGACACTATCATTAGTAATGATATCAAGGATTTGTGGGAAGGTGCCCGAAGGCGGATACTTTCTTAACTCGACGCCCAGTATAACATTCACTGACAATTTCGAGCACTTTGTTTGAGCTACTGCCCTTTTTCCCGACCCTCCCGCCCCGCCACATTCCACACACACCTTGACCGCACCCAAAGTAATCATATATTGTAACAGAATAAGGTCTTTGTTAGTTTTTTTGATTAAACATCACATATGATGGCAAGTTTTTTCTTACTCATTGACGGAAGAATTATGTTTTTAGCATTCAATGTTGAATTCATAACTATATTCAAGATCGTTAATATGATCTTCCCAAATTTGTAAAAAGTGGGTCAGATGCTGTTATTTTTACCATTTTTCCCTAATTTGGTTTTGATATTGGTTTTGATATTCATTATTTACACATTAAATGGTGTCCCTAAAATTTTATAAGGTATATTGCCACTATAAAAAATTTTTTTTTTTATACTATATTATAGATGTGATGGTTTGAAAGAGTGTTCTGACGGAAGCGACGAACTAAATTGCTCTCCGATGGTTTGTGATCCTTCATTCTTTAGATGTTCCAGTTCTCCTCAATCCCTAATTTCCGTCCTCTCACGTCCCTCCACTATCCTCCATATACCCCTCCCTAAACTCGCTCTTACCACGTCTCAATATTTTTTCCACTAATGACCTCCCCCTTTTTTATCCTCTTACTTTCTCTTTCTCTAACCGTAACCTCTCCCCTCCCTTATCCTAGCAACCACCAATAGTGATCAGATAACCCCATACCTGCCCCTCGGAATACATTTACATCCAGTAATCTGCCTCTATCCTATCTATTTATACACACATAATCCAGTAACGCCCTCCCCCCGTTATCTCACTCTCTCCATGATATACTTTATGATTTTCACTTTTCTGAACCAACGTACTTTTCAACTATGCAATCTTCTATCAAACAATAACTCTAACGGATGCCCATTAACTCGTTCCCACCAATGGACCATAATTCTCCATCTCCTCTCTTCCACTCCTGCATTCAAATCTCCTAATAAACAATTTTTATCATTAAGCACTTTGAATTTTTTTTTATAATTTCATTAACACTCACTTCCAAAAAATCTTTCTCTCTCTCCTCCCTCTTGCTCCATTTACGGTGCATACGCGCATTTAAAAACCCACATTTCCCCCCAAATTTTCACTTTAACCCACATTATTCTCGAATTCAACTATTTGCACACTTTTACCTTATCCACAGCCTCGTTTCCTCATAACTATTTCCTACCCTTCCCTCGCCCTCACTCTCTCGTTCACCCCGAAATCATACCCTAATTTTCCAAAGACCATCTCCTTCTATCCTTTCAGCTTAGTATACTGACAAACCCTAAACAACATCCAACCTCCTAAACTTCAAACATTAATCCCACTTCTTCCTTTATCAGATCCTCATTTATCACCTCTACATTTATACATACCACTCTAATACTCTCTTTTGCCATCCTATTCTCTTTTACTGCTCCTTACGCTCCTTAACTCCCTCACCTCTTATTCACCACTCTTACTTTTCTGTCTATTCCCACACTAAAACATTAGGCTGCACGTTTACTGATCCCACAACTAAGGTAATATCCCAATAACCTCAAGCCAAAACCCGCTCAAACAAACCAACCCTAAACATACCCTAAAATATATAAAACAGAATATTAATAAATCTTAATTTATGTTCATTGTTTACGAATTTATTTTGTAAATACAATAGTTGAAGAAGAGCATTCTCTTTTCTCAAGGTCGATAAATGATTACCGAGTATACGTCCTTTGAGTAAGTCTCTTCTACGTTAATAGGAAAATCAGGAGTCCTTAGACTTAAAGACACTCTTACTAACACGAGTCTCAAAGTTCTATAATCACCATGTTGATGTTCTTCTACACAATAATCTAATTTCAATGAATATAATTTTCCTAATAAGTTGCCTGAAACCTGATCAATTGACAATTTTTCAAGTAGACAAAGTAAGAATCAGTAGAAAGACCTCAGAAATTATATTTATCTGATGTAAATTATCCCGCAACACTTTTGCTGATATTTTATTTATTGTTTATTTCTTTGCTAATGAACTCGAAATCCTTGATCCTTGACGAATGTTCTTCTTCAAGTAAACAAAGAAACCTCAGTAAAAAATCCAAGAGTCCAAAAAAGCACATAAAATAGTAACTATGCCACTTCACAGTTTATCCCTTTATACAATCACAATTCATATTTTTATATCTACAATCTCAAATCTCTTAAATCATAGAATAAAATAATTTTTCTCAATTAGTATAAATAAAATTCTTCACTCGTCAAGAGCTTCAATCTCTTGAGAACTTTACTTTCCAAAAGTTCCTTTTTCTTTTCTGTTCGTAATTTCCAGTTGAATTCTCGATGAAAAAAAAATGAGCGAATATATTCTTCTGTTCCAAAACGTCTTTATCCAACAGGTATCAGAATAATATATATCATATATATATACTATATATATATATATATTATCTAATACCAATATATATTATAGTAATATATAATATATATATATATTATATATATATATATATAATATAATATATATATATAATATATACTATAATATATAATATATATAAATTCTGGATATTAAGTTATATAGACTTGAACTAAAAGATTCCTCCTCTCAGATCTTAGCGTGGATCTGGATTAAATACCCTGTATTGCCAGGATGCGTAGGGAGTCGATGTTTCACCATGGGATTTAATTTGACCCAAAGGTCTCCGGACAGGTAAAGACCGGCATGTTATTGATAATAAGGCGGCTAGAGCAGATGATTAAAGGGACGGGGAACATAGTGAATCATGACCGGGTGTTTGTGTGATATGTGTGTTGTCGGTTCAGGTTAGGAGAGATAGATACATACATGCGATTCCAAGTTACATAGCATTACAACATGCGTTGCACAGGTTAGGATAGTTACCTACATGCGTAAGTTGGCAACCTTACCTACACTCGCGCATGCAAGTTAGGGTAAGCGTACTTTTACAGGGCAGGTTACCTAGCATGACCTCGTGTTAGGGCAGTACCTACCAAGGTAGGGAGCAACGGCTACCTGTATGAGTCGACTTAATCCACGTTAGAACCTTCGAAAGGTTCAATTTCAGATCTTAGATTACGTATCAAGGTCAGAAAATTCAACGTCAAAACAATCAAAAAGGAGGCTTACGCGCCTAAATGAGGGTCAAAGTCGAGGCGAAATAGGGGGAGACGTATTACGACGGTTGCTTACGCACCGATTGGCGACCTTCTCAAGGAGGTGCCAATGAACACGCTCACGAAACCCTCAAGGAATCTATTGGGTAGTACAACAGGTAGATGGAGGTAAAAGGTGACACAGAACAGTTTAGCCCTCCATCACTTACTATATGGGGTTAGACGTTGGAGGGGACAGACGGGACGACCAGTCCCTCACCGTCGTCCACAGTCGGCCGACAGCCCCTGCAGCTATAATCTACTCGGTATCACGTTGAGGTATCATTAAAGTTAAAAAAAAAAGATTACTAAAAAAACCTGAATCGCGCAAAGGACACAATGTTAAAAAAACACCTATTTATCCATTAATACCAAACTAACTTTTAACGTGGAATAAAAACAATTATTGACAACTGTTCGCAATCAGGGACATAGGACAATTTGAATTTATCGTACACTTAGTACTGTATTAATTTACATTAGTAAAATCTAAATGGATGACAGAAAATTCTTCCCGGTAGTTTGCATCACCCAACTGAAAAGCGCATTTAGCTTTTTGTTTAATTTATTAACGGCTGATGTTTTAGTGAGGGAGTTTCAAACCCGATAATCTGGAAAATTTTTGCCTTTCGAGATACAGCTACAATCTCCAAATTAATATAGATATAGAAGGCAGGAATATATATTATATATATATATTAATAATATATATATATAATATATATTATTAATTATATAATATATAATATACATAGCACTATCTTTTAAAGAAGTTACATAGAAAGACAAATACGAAAATCGTCGTACGCTACTCGTGCACCACGCAGTGTGACGTGGTAGCTAAACTCCCAACTGAAGAGCGTTGTAGAGTACCAACACAGTTTGCTTTTTTTTTTCTGATTAATTTTTATGATTGTTAATTTGTTTCCTTTTTTTTTTAAAGAAGCTTCGAGCCACGGCGGGGCACACGACTGTCCGTCCCCCGGCTGAGCCGAGACACCCTGACTTCTTTCCATTTTTAGCGATTTAATCTTGGGTTTCTATTTTAAGATTTTAAAAAAAAATGTTTTTATGGGGTTAACATACTGACGCTTTTCTATGGCTGAATAATTTCGAAAAAAAATCGATTACATTCTTCGATTACATCGTTTCGTCATAATACGAACTCCTGAATACCAAGTCCATAATATGATATATAAATATATAATAATAATATATATGAATATATAAATAATACTATATATTATATATATATATATACGAGAGTTTAATTTGAAATATTTATTATATGATTATTATATTATTTTAGCTATATCCACAGACCAGTGTACTTGTATTTGTACATGTACTTGTACTGTACAAAACATGGAGGAAGTAACGTATAGGACTGGGTATGTACTGGCCTCTCTCAAAAACGCAAAGATTACTTAGTACCTAGGCACGATTACAGACATGACAATAAAGTATGACAACACTGTGCATAAACACTGCAACTAGTATGGATATATGCAATAATATCACCACGCATAAAATGATAAGTATCTAAAATAAATCCTGAATAAAATGGCCATTAAGTCATATAGTATTATCAATTAGTATAGATATAGTAAAGAAGGGTTAGTAGGGACGGGGTAGTGAAATATAATTATATAATATGAAAATTAAATATGAATTTAAATTTATTAAGGTATGTATAATATAACCTTCGGTATCGCTTAAAACTGTGCGAATACAGATGCTTAGCTTGTCTACAAACCTAACATTTCGTGTTAACACAAAGAACTTAAGGGGTGGTTTGGAAAGACGTAAATACGGAAACAGAATAGTGAAGAAAATGCACAAATCAAAAAAAGCCGCCACCTCATATACACTTATATAGTACCTCAGGTCGAGAAATCTGCTACTACAGACTTCATGTGACCCCGATGACTCAGTGCTCTAGGGCATTCTCCCAATGGTATCACAATGCCAGCTAAGCCAAACCATACCCCTGTCACAAAACCCTGCCAATACCTAACACCTCCCCCCTCTCAAAACTTAATCCAACTCTCCCACAGAAAACTACTACATCCTATTTGTCGGCCCAGTCTCAGCCGCATCCCAACACACTTCAACACATACAGGCAACCCACCCGAACATAACACCAGGAAAACCACACAAATTGCAGTCCCATACATTCCACATAAACTTGGTAAGTTGCATACTCAGGCAATCCAAGCCAAGACCATAACTATGCAGAAATAGAAAACTATGAACCATAGCACAGAAAAATATTAAAACCACAAGACTACGAGGACAAGTAATATACCAAGAAAAAACCAAACTTGAAATCACAATACTAAAAAGATATATCTTACTGCAAATAATATGAAATAAAAGCATACAGTCTAAAGTTGTAAAGAATACACACAAAGAAGAAATCAATCAAAAAATAAACCCAATTACATTAAAAATCCATGAACACTCTGAAAATTTTTAACCATAATATAAAAACACTAATTAACACAAAAAATAGGTTTTGTATATTGTTAGTAAGTGATAAAATAAAAATTTCATGTATATTTATAATAATAAAACATAAATTTAAAAAAATAATTAATGAAAAAAATATATAAATTTTATATAAACTAATATTTGATAATAATATACATAATAAATATATATAATATATAAAAAATATAATTATTAAAATATCATAGACTAATATATATATAATATACTTATATAGCTAATTTTATATACTTATAATGTTTATGATAGGTCTTAATAATAATAATAAAATAATATTAAAATTTTTCTAATATTATTATTAGTTATTATATAATTATTATACAATATAAATATATATATTATATATTTTAATTATACTATAACATCTGTAAAAAATATACCCTCTTTTATTAAAATTAAAAATAATAGTATATAGGATACCTTTACCTAAATATATATCTATATTCATCAAAAATAATCACAATATTTATTATGATAAGAAATAAATTTGTTATAATATTATTTATAATATGGTAATATATATAAATATGCTAATATGTAAATCTATAAATATATTGTAAAGAGAATGTATAGTTTTTTATTAATAATTTGATATAAATATAAACGTATGATATTAAGTATAGTAGAGCTATAAATATAGTAAATATTATATTTATTATTATATAATAATAAAATATATTCTATTATAAATACATATATTAAAGCTATTTTTGATGTTGAGTGAACGTTCTATGAATGATGGTAAAATGAAAATAAAATAAGCGTATACAGTGGATAATTAAAAAAGAAAGAAAGTATAAAATAATAAATGTAATTAGAATATTTCAGGTATGAATGAAGAAAAAGAAGATCAGCCATAAAACATTATCCAAACAAAAAATATTGATCTAGGAAATAAAAGCAGAAAAGAAAATATTCTGTGAATTTATTAAATCTAATATTTTAGGTCGCTTGGTCTTTTGTTATAATTGACGGTTTGTTTGTACGATTGGAAAAATTATTCATATTTTTTTTTTATATAACCCCAAAAATATTTCATTTAGGTTTTTTGGATTTGAGTACTCTAGTTGTTAAGTATAAAAAAATTTAAACTTCCTAAAATTACGCTTTTTCCTATTTAAATCATTTTTTTTGAAATTTTATTCTACAAAAATATTTAGAAACTTTATATTATTATAGTTGATTTTTTTCTTTAAAAAATTTCAAAACATTTGGAAATTATTTGGTAAATCTTTAAAAAAAATTGAGAGTCGTTTTAACAAATATCCTGATGCAAATGTGACTTGGGGAAACTAATTGTCTTTTTATTTAAAAAATTGCAAATTTCTAACAAAAAAAAGAACTTTGTGAAGTTTTATTTTTATAAGTTTTTTATATTGTCCTTCAATTGGGACTCTTTAATTTTTCTTTACAGGTAAGGTATTTTATTTTTTAGTCACCCAAAGCTTTATAATTCATTATAATGTGAACAAACCTGTTTTAAATAAAAAATTTTTTAAACTTCTAAAAATTACGCGGGCTTTTCTTAATGTTGTTTCCCCCACATTATAAAATTTGAAAGGAAACTATTAAATAAAGTCAATCTTTGTTCCTGCTAAGATTTTTCACCCATTGGAAAATACTTTACCTTCCTAATATTACTAGATACTTTTAAACGTTTACGTTTATCAGCATTTTGAAAAAAATACAGGAATCTCGTTTACCTCTTGGAACTCCAACTTCTCCAAAAGCATCTAAAGCTACAAATTAATTAAGGTACTTTTTATTTAGCGTGTTTTAGCAATTTGGGGACCTATTTTTAATTTGGGCAAATTTTCAATTTGATTAGTTTTTATATCAACACAAGCATATATTCAAAATCATAACCTTGTTGAAAAAAGAACCTGTTTTAAAACGTAAAAATTTTATAAACTTTCTAAAGATTTCGTCATTTGCTTTTTTTTTTCTTCGAAAAAATTATTACGAAAGAAACAAAAATGTTTTAGAACTATTCTTCAATTTCGAATTTCAACGTATGGTAATGTTTTGTCCCACGTTTATTTGGAAAAATCTTTAAAATTTGAGTTTTTTTTCAACGCATTTTTTTTCAAGACATTTGAAAAAAATAAAGTGTTTCCATTTATAAAAATTTACATTTGCATAAAAAGGGCCAGAAAAGCTGAATTTTATTGTTTTAAATAGTTTTTAAGTTTAGAACATATTGAAATTGACGTTTTTTTTTAATTTGAAAATTTTTAAAATATATTGTTTGTATTTTAAAATAATTTTCATTTTAATAGTAAAATCATCTGGTTTTAATTTTAAAAAAATTGATTTTATTTCTAATTTTCTTTACGCTTTTTTTCTTAAAGATTTTGCACAATTTCCTGACATCTAGGGCGCAAGTTAACGAATTTTTCCTTTCGATTTCAAACATTTGACAAATTTTTTGGTAAAATTGCCTTAAAATGGCAGTTGTATTAATCGGCATTATTTTTTCAGCCATTTTGGATAGCTGTTGATTCTCTCTTTTCATTTGAAGATTTCATAATTTTAAAGATGCATTGGATCAAAAGCTTTCTTCAAAAATTTTAAGGTTTACCTTTTCTACACGTTTTTTTTTAATGGAAAAGTTCCAAAAATATAGTTTTTACTATTTTTACATGCAATCAAATTTGTTTAGTTGTGGAAAAACCGTGTTTTTTAATACACAAACATTTTTTTAACTTTCTAAAAAATTACGGCTTTTTTCTCTTTACAATTTCACCCTTACAAAATTTAGAAACTCTTAAACAAGTTATACCGAGTTTTAATCTAAAATTTTAACATTTTTGGAAATTTTTATGGGTTAAAATTCCTTTATTCTTAAAATTTTCTCTAACTAAATCATCGTTTTTTATCAGCATTTAAAGAAATTAATGGTGCAGCGTTCATTCAAATTTGCAAAATATTCAAAGAAAAAGCCAAGAAAATAAGGTCGAATTATAATTAAATAGTTTCTAGCGTGTTATTCTTCTTTAAATTCTGAATGTTTTTTTAGAAATGGGAAATTTCAATATTTTGTTTTTTATCATTTGTACCAAAGAAATATTTTTCCATTAGTTGTGAAAACATGTTTTTAATAACAACACTAATTAAAAACTTCTAACGAAATTCTACCGCTTTTTCTTAACATTTTCTCCAATATACTCAGAATTTTCTAAGGAAAAAAAAAACTCTTAAAAGTACGGATTTTCTTCTTTAAAATTTTTCATTATATGATTATTATTTTAAAAAAAATTAAAATTTCGGTTTTATCTGCTTCTATTCCAGGCATTTTGAAAAAAAAAAAACGAAAAAAATCATGTAGGGTCAATTTTAAAAAAAAAGCAAGGACAAAAGCAAAGAAAGGAGGGGAATTTTATTTTAAAATTGTTTTTAGTAAAGCTCTAAAAAATTGGACGGTTTTTTTATAATTGAAAATTTGCAATATTTGTTTTTTATTTTTACCAAATAAACTGATTAAATTAAAGGGGCAAAAACTGTTTTAATGAAAAAACAGAGAAATGTTGGTAAAAACTTTCTAAAATTACGCTTTTTTCTATAAAGATTTTTCACAATTTTACCAAATTTTTAAGAACAAACCTCTTTAAGAAAGTTTGTACGATTTTTCCTTAATAATTTTCACACATTTGTAAATTACTTTGGTAAATCTTAACGAGAATTGAGTTTTTAAACGTTTTCATTTTTCAATGATACTTTGAAAAAAATTTCTTAAACGTGTTTCAGTGAAGATTTGCAATTTCAAAAAGCCAAGGAAAAGGGCGAACATTTATTAAAAATTAGTTTTTCTAGGTGTTTTATATGTATTGACTTTATTTTTTTAATTGGGAAATTTCAATATTTTGTTTTTAATATACCAAATGATTTCTATCTAAGATTATGTACCTGTATTAAATTTTAAAAAAATGTATAAACTTCTAAAATTTACGGCCTTTTTTTCTAAATTCTTCCCCACATTGCAAAATCTTAAGAAACCTTCTTATAAAGTTGACGAGTTTTTTTCCGTAAAAATTTTCAACCATTGTGGAAAATTTAATTTGGTAAATTTCTTTGAGAAAATTGAGTTTTTAGGGTATTTTCAGGATGAAAAAATAATTTGGTAGTTTTTTTTCATTGAAATCGGCGTAAAAAAGCAAAAAAAAAAGCAAATAAAAAGGGAGGTGTGGAAACTTTATTTAATTGGGTTTGTTTTGCTAGGTGTATTCTGCAAACTGTGGGGACGTATTGTTTTGTTAATTTGAAAGAATTTTGAAGTATCATCTGTTTTTATATCGTTACCCAATTTTTCATCTTAGTTTGTGGGAAACCTTGGTTTTGAATAGAAAAAATTTTTGTTAACCTTCTAAAAACTTAAAGCTTTTGTGCTTGAGGAAGTTTTGCGAGCAGTTACGAGACATGTTAGAACTCTTTAAAGGTTACGATCTTTTTCCCTAACATTTCAACATTGAAAATCGTTTACTTTGGTAAATTTTCTTTAACAGAATTTGAAAAAGTTTAACGGTCTAAATTCCTTTCAGCATTTTGAAAAAATTAATTTGTATTCATTTTGTTGAAATTTTTCAATTTACAGGGAAAACAAAATTTACATTTAGAAAAGCGTTTGTGTGTATTATGTTAATATTTGTTATATTTTATCGTAAAACCAAGTTGTTCGTGTATAGTAAGTTTGCTTAGAGGATGTTTGGTCCAAATCCGTGTATACAATTTTAAAAATTGAATGATGGTTGTTTTTAATTTTTGTATGAGAAGAGAGACAGAATTGAATTGTAATTAATAGGATTTTCGCAGATTTGCAAAGGTACGTTTTCTTTTTAATAGTTAATCTATAATCATTTGGCAGCTTCCTGTGGCAGTTGTTTAGTGATATTTGGATTAATGGAGGCGCGTACGCCTACCTGAAAGATCTCCCAAATTAGTTTGTATTGATGATAGTGATGATGATATTGATATATATTTAGAATGTGTGTGAATGTTGTGTGTGTAAAAACCGCGGATACGGTGTGTTAAATATGAATAGCCCGGAGAGAGACCCAGTTGAGTGCCTTATGTTCATAAAGGCACCAGCCAATCTGTATATTGAGGCGAGGTTAATGAAAAAAACGTTAGAGAAGTTAAAGAGTGGACCATAGGATACTGAACAAAATTATACGGATATGTATGTGTGAGAGAGAGTTTAGAGACATGCGTGAAATGATGTATTTCATGTGTGAGAGGTATCACGATATCTCCTCTCTATCCATTTAATCGCTGAAGGAATTTAATTTGAGAATATCTGATAGAGACCGAATCGGAAAGTGATGTATCGTGGAATACGTGTATATAGATTCGTAGTAAGAAATTTTCAAACGTATGGGTTTGTAGGTAAAGAAAGGGGTGGTATAAAGTGAAACTGTGAGGTTAAGGAGTTAAGGCTAATTGATTCGTGGAGGACAGAAGTATCGTCTGACAGGTGTTGAAATTGTGTAATATGGAGATATGTATTTTTCTGAAAACATGCGAGCTAGACCAGGAAGTTATAAAATGAAAATTGTATAGATATTATAGTTGGTTGGAATTCAATTTATGAAAAAGGGAAGTCCGCCGAAAGAATTTCAAAAAGAGGGGCAGAACGAAAAATATGAGGAAGTATATGGATAATAATGTTTTGTTTTAGGGTGTTTGAATCGATCTATGTGTTGGACTTGATTCAAAAGTGGAGTGCTGGAGAAATTTGTCGAAATATTATAGTTTTTATATACCAGAGAATATTATGTACAATTAGTTGTAAGTAAAAGAACCGGTGTGAGGGGGTGTGGTTATAATAGAAAAGTAAAGATGGGTTAACTTGTCTTATAACCACCTTGTTACCCGCCTTTTTCTGAGACGAATTTTTTTGTCCACCATGATACAAAGATGAGAGTGGAAATGTAAAGATAACCCTCTTAAAAAATAAGATATTGGACTCGATTATTTCTAAAAAAATTGTCTAGATCAAGCATTGTACGCGCGATACATTAGAGGTTTTTGGTTTCTTTCTTAAGAATTTGCAGTTTTATAAAACGGGGTCAGTTATTTCAAGGGTGCTAGGAAGAAAGAAAATTAGAGAAATAGGATAAAAATGAGGTGTGATTTTCGAGTATGTAGTGAGTATGGTGTGCGCTCTCTTCGAATTTCAGAGGAGAAAAAGAACGAGAAAAGCGAAAATTTATAATGAGTAGTTTGATTGATGGTGAAAAATGAAAAGTGCCGTGGAAGATGGTGGTAGAAGATATTTTGTTATGGATGAACACTCCTAAGGTCGGGACCTGTATTTTTTTAGTTATGGAAGGACTGAAATTTCATAAAATATTTGTGTTGGGTGGTTTAGATTATTACGCAACATTAATTTTCATGTAGCTGGCCTGGATCCGCCAGGAAACCTTTAGGTGTTTTAATGTGAAGAAACCCAAATAATAATAAAAAATGTGCATTTGCATACCCCAAATATATACGGAAGCTTTTTTCTTCCTTGGTAGAATTTTTAACAGCCCATTAGACGAAAAAATGTAAAAAATAACTTCTTAGAGACAGAAGTTACGAATCAAGAAAGATTAAAGACAAAAATCCCAAGGATATTAAGAAAGCAATGTGAGTATTGGTGAATAGTAAATCTTGAATAGGAATTTGACCGTTCTCTTTAGAGGTAGGTAATCGTGATTTATCTCCAGGGAAGAGTCATAATTGTAGATCCAACACAGGAGAAGTCAACCTCGTTATAGTCATTGAAGAAGATGGTTGATCTCTCATGCAAATTAGAATGCAAACAGCAAGAAAAGATAGAAGGAAGCCTCATTAGATAAGTTCGTGTGTTTACTGACGGTGTCTGTTAATATTGAACCCTATATGTAGCCGTAAGCTGTCATTTTGTTACCACATGAGTACCAGCTGAGAAAAAAAATGTTTCTAATAATGATTGTTTTTATAAGTAAAACAAAAAGGTCTATTTAGTTGTAAGGTAACCTGTTTTAATAGAAAATTGAGGAATATATTATAGTAGAACTGGTTCTAAGAATTAATGATGTTATAACTTTTTATTCTTTTAAAGAATATTTTGAAAACATATTTTAGCTTGTTATGGGGATGATAGCTCGTATAAAAATTTCAGATATACATGGAATTTTTTCCTAAGAATTTCCAACATTTTGAAATTATGAAGTGTGGAAAGTAATAATCTATATGAAAATTGAGTGATATTTATTTAATCTCGGTATTATTTTTCATTAGGCATGTTGAATAAATAAATTATATCATGTTTTTATTGATTTATAAAAATACAGATTAGAAATGATAAAAGAAATAGTGAATTTTTAAATTTATCAGTTGTGTTAATGGTAACTAATTAATTTGTGGAACGTTTTTTTATTTAATTTAGAAACATTTTAAACTAGTGATTATTAATGTATACCAAAATATTTCATAAGTTGTGAAAACCAGTCATTAGTTGTGATATCCTGTTTTAATAAAAAAAATCGTACAATTCTTAGTAAATACTTTCACCAACAATATATATCTTACGGCTTTTATCCGCTTAAATTACTTTCAAACAATCTACTATGAACAAATATTATAGACATATAACTTTCTGAGATAAAAGTGACTGATTTTTCCTAAAAATATATTCATAACATTTTTTTATGATAAACATTTTAAAACAGAATAAAAGGCTATAAATTAATAATTTGTATTTCTTTAATTTAGGTTTTAACGTAAAAATAAATTTTCACGGCTACTTGTGAAAAAAATAATGTGTTTTCAACTGTTGACAAAGATCTCTGCAGATTTCTCAATAATGTAATGTCAAGTAAAATAGTGAAATTTATTAATGTAATGTTTAATAATATAATATAGGTTTGTATTAATTTATGTGTAAATTTTTAAAATAGAATTATTTCCAATTTCTAATGGAGATCATTAAATAGACTTATGAATATTTATGAGAGAATAAAAATTAGTTGTTGAATTATCGCAGTTTTTCCATCATAAAATAATTTGAAGAATGGTTATCATCTATCTCAAAACCTAAAAATTCCACAATGTTATTAACAAAATAATTTTAGGACTTGCAAACTTATCTCATTATCTCAAAAGTTTGCGGATTAAAGTCTGATTTATCCTTTAATTAATAATTTATTAATTGAATCAAACATTTCTTGGGGATAATTTTAATCTTGGTCATAGACATTTACTTTAATTAATAATATTATTGTTAATAAGTTCATTATTAACTAATTGATTGAAATAATTTGTGAAAAAATATATAATTGTGTTTTATATTGTTAATAATTAGCATTTGTTTCTCTCAAAAAATGCAGAAAAGAGTGAAACTGTATAATTTATTTTAGTTTTAGGTTTTAACAAAATTGAACATTTTTTAATGTTAATAAAATTTTTCAATATTTGGTTTTTATTTATTAATCCATGCAAGAATAAAGCAGTTTATTCGTGTTAATTATGTTATATAAAATATCTAGGTGGTAATAAGATTTCATGTTCCAAAATATCGTATGATTTCAACGTATCTATTAACATTTTAACATAGGAGTATTTCTTTAATCGAGTTATTTTAACCACATCTTTATAGATCAATCTCATTAATGGGGAATATATTAAATACATAGATAAGAGAATACGAAATAATGTATTATATCTAAAAAAATATTAAATAGATACGGCACTCTTTGTGGTGCATCAAGAAGATTATTTCCGGGACGCGGGGGTAATATGGCGTGCTCAGAGTAATTGTTGTGTGAGTCTCTTGATTTTAGTCCCGGCCATCGCACTCTGGATTCAGGCATTGAGAAAGAATAACAAAGTTGAATGTATTTCCATTGATGTCCAGCCATCCTTGTGCGGGATTTTTTTTGTACTGAAATTATATCAACAGTCTTAGTATAGCTGAAAGAAATAAAAGTGCGTGGAAGAAAAATGTGTGATTATTATGTTATTATCTTCTTGGATTTGTGGTTATCTAATAAGGAAAATATGCACTATATGGGTTTAAGTGGAAAGACCCACCCAAAATGATTGGTGTCATGGTCTCCAAGAGGGGTTTGTTTTTTAGGTCTTCATTTACAAATGGTTTCCTCTCCCACCTCCCTCACTTGTGGTAGGAACGGAACTGGAAAAAGCCGGTACTTCTGGATATCACCCACACCTCCTGGGTCCATACTATTAACCCCTGGGTTATTAGCTTCGGTAATAATATTACCGGGCGGCTTTTATTGGGCCTACTTACAAAAATGGTGTCAACATATCTCTTCAAAAAATTAATATAGAATATTCTCATATAAATTAAAAAGTATATAAATTTTCATATGGAAAATATTATCTTTTATCTATCCCCTTTAATCGAAAAAAATATAAATCCTTTCAAGAAAAATTTAAAAAAAATTTATATTACTATTTAAAAAAATTATTTTAAATTGAAAAGCGCTCTCCACCTTTAGAGAGTTCGGTTTTAATTTTCATATCTAAGCATTGTAGTGATAGATAATAATGTAAAGTGTAGGATACACATGTTCTGGGATTTGTTCAAAAGATTGACTAATTGCAAAGATATTCACAATAAAGCCAGAAGTAAAAAAGTATACAGTGAGAAATATTGTATTAAATTGTTTTTATTATTATAAGGTGGTCTAAATTTACGTTTTTTATATAAATCTAAATATGTTTAATTAATTATTTTGTTTTTATTATATAATAATTATACTCAATTAATAATAATATTCATATTAGTTATTGAATGAAAACGTAATGTATTTTTAATAGATATAAAAAAAATAATCATAAAATCTTAGCATAATAACTTTCATTTATTTTTTTTCTTAAGATTTTTTCACCATTTACAGAATTTTAGAACTCTTTGAAAAAAATTTCAATAAATTTTTTCCTAAATAATAAATAATTTATACTACAATTATGGAAATTATTATATTAGGGTAAAATCTTAAAATTAGGAGGTTTTTTTAAACGATTTGGAGTAATAGTTTTTTTCTAAGGCAGATTTGGAATTTAAATTATAATTGATGTTATTTTATGTTCATGTTTATAATTTTTGGAAATTTTACTCCATAAAATGTGGAATTATTATTATATAGAGTTTATAAGGTGTATTATCTTGGATATATAATTGTGAAGTTTAGAAACTCAAATCTATGAATTTAATCTATATATTTTGGTTTTTTATAATTACTCAAAATTAATAATTCATTTAAGTTAGTTTAGATAAAGATAAAAGTGTATTTAATAAATAAATAAGCTTATACTGTAACTATTCTAAAAATATTTCCGGCTGTATTTTTCTTAATAATAATATTTCACAATTACAATATTTTCTGATAATTGTTTTAAAAAGTGTACGATTATTTCCAATAAATTTATCAAATAAAATATTTATGAAATTAATTATTATAATTATTTTATATGGTAAATATTTTTACTTATAAATATTAAAGTTTTTAACGTAATTTTTTCAAGTGATAATTTTTGGAAATATATAATAAAACTTAAAGCCTTGTAATATTCACTTTATGAAATAGGGTTTATAGCCCTAATTGAATTTTGCCCAAATTAGCAATAGCTAACCGCACCCAGGAAAGTGGGAATTTGTGTGATTAATTAGGTAGATTATTTACTAAGAGATGTGTCTTGAAATGGTATTAATTTTGGACGTTTTGTCATATTTTAATGAAGAAGTTGTTCGGCATACCTCTGAATGTTTGTGTGTATGTATTGTATGATGTATAGTGGTTGTTAGTCCTGCGATAATAAGTATTTGCTCAAATACTAATATTAGCTAAGATGGGGAAAAACCTCAGTGTTTTAATATTGTCACCCAAAATTCAAAAATGTTCCAAAATTTATTCATACATTATAAGCTATAAATACCCGACTTTTATACGGGCTTCTCCAAAAGGTCTGGTTTATTCCAAAACCATTTAGCCACCGTAATACCATAAGTCTGCCAGTTTATGAGTCAAACTCATTGTGAAACCCCACCCTAGGCCCATACGGATTTTGTTCCTAATACAGAGAGTTTATCAACAAATTTTTGAACGATGGTATTTACGAGATTAGAAAAGGATACGTTAACAAAAAGACCCAAATAATGCCGTCTGGAATAAAATAATTCCACCGGCGTATTTATATAAAACAGCTAGGCAGGTCCCATTTTTGAATAAACCTAAAAAGAATGAAAAGTAAATGTGCTTTCTATGTAAAATATATGTCAAATTTTTTTCTCCAAATAAAAAAGGGTAACCAGAAAAAGCAGGTGATTAATTTTCCATTTTAATTATGTATTAGGGGATGCTCTGTCTTGAAAAAACTATAAGACGTATGGAATATTGAATATATATTGCGAATTATTTTGTTTTTTATATACCTCAGGGAATATTATCGACCTCCTACAAATTGTTGATTAAAAAAAATCCTGTTTAAATAATGTAGATAGAAAATATATATTTTATAAACTTCGTAAAATAGCAGGAGCTCTTGCTGAATCAGGTGATTCAGCCGAAATGATCGCAGAAATTTTAAGAGAAACAAATAAAAAAGTTTATAATTTTTTCCTAAAATTTATCAAAACATTTTGGTATAAAACATGTATGATAGGATTGACATAAGATATAATTGAGTATTTTTTTAACGCGGTATTTTAATAATAATAATGGGAAATAAAAAATCTAAATATATGTGTTCCAATTTTGAAAGCTGGTAGTCAACAGTAAAGCATTATAGCGAAATATTTTAATTATATATAGATAAGCTTAACAATTTTAATGTTTTTTTAATTCTTTCATAATAATCTATAGTATTTAATATGATAACCCAAAATCATTTATCAGTTATACTTAGTGGGGATAAAATACCTGAAGTTTTAATGAAAAAATTTTTAACCTTCCTAAATAATTTATACGGCTTTTTTCTTTTTAATAATTTTATTCTAAACATTAAACATTAAAATTTTCTGAAATACTTTATTTAGTTCAAAGAAACAATTTACGTTATAATTTCATTAAATCATACAATTTTGAAATTAAAATTTAATTATTGTTCTTAATTCTCACTATTATATATCACTAAATTATATTCTAGAGTAACTTCAAAGTATAATATTTTTCAATTAAACATTTTTGTAAAAAAATAAAGGTGTATTCATATTAATAATCAGAATTTACTAAATTATTATTCCAATAATAAGCAAGAGTTTCCTAATCAAATTTATATTATCTATACCTCCTCATACCTGTTATTTCTCCTTTTGGCTTTAACTCTCCTTTCGTCTTGAATAATTTCTTCCTCAAATATATTATAGTTATTCACTTAAATATCTCGATACACAAATAACTGATTTCGAGTTGAAGTTTTGTAGTCTAAAGAGAAAGCCTTGTGGTAGTAAATAGAAATATAGAATGTTATAAAGATAATTCTGAGAGGCCATGAATTCTGGTAATATATTGTTAACGAACTTCCTTTCTTGAAAAGATATATGCTCTTCACAAATTTACAATTAGTGATGGAAGAAGATGTGGATATACATTCCTTATATTAGTAATTGATACAGATATTGTTGCTCTGAAATTAATTCAAGGAACATTATTGGACCCCCAAAGATTATTTGCGTAAATTCTTAAATAAATTTCTAACCATGTGTTTTATATCGGGTCATTTAAGTCAGGGGGTCTATTTTATGATAAAAAAAATTAATTTGTGGTTTCATAGTGAAGATAAGATTGCTTCATAAGCATTTTTCAGTAAAAAAAAAGAGGCAGGGCAAAAACCAAGATTAGATTAGGATTAAGTTGTGTGTTTATAGGTTTGTCTTACAATGTAATTGCTCTATTCTATGTTCAATAGTTGGGATTTCAAGTTTCAAGTTACAATTTATTGTTCGTTTATTATTAACTCACCAAAAAAAAATCCACTTCAAATTCATTTCAGTTGCCCCGGGTGTAAACAAAACAGGTCGTTTATGAATTAAAGAAAGTCAATTTATACTGTTCTTTCTATAAATGCCCACACTCTCTTATCACGCTGTTACTACTGGTCTTAAACATTTTCAACGTTACTTACATCACACAAATATGGTAGGAAGCGGTACTCCGGCTATAAGTGTATACACGGGTATAATGTTATTATTCTCCAAGGAGGATGTAAATACAAACATAGGGTCCATGGTAACAAAAAGGTATGAAAGCTGGCATTTGGAATAATCTTCTTGATTAAGTACTACTAAGATAAAATTTAATAGAACTCTGTACCCCTGAATCTTTACTGGGCTCCAGCGGAGAAGCATAGTCTGAAGTCAAACATGGCCCAAAATGAAAAGGTAAATATTGTTTCTTCATATGTTGAAATATTTATGGGCTCATAGATGTCCTCTATAATCAAAAAAAGACACGGAATGGACGAATCAAATATGGAACCCACAGGGGCGCAATATATTAAGATTATTTAATACCCTAAAGAGTGTTGTTTACAGGTTGTACTTTATAAATTAAGGGATCTCGGGTTTTTTTAAGTGAAATGTAAATTGTTATGATTCTGTTCCTTATTTTTATTAATAAAAGACCCAATTATATTTCATTTAGGTTTAGTTTCATTAGTCTTCTTCAGTAGCCATAAAAAAAGAATTAAACTTACTAAAATTTTTACGACTGTTATTTCTAATAAAATTCCTCAACCATTACCTTAACCAAAACTTTGAGACGTTCTGGGTGAAAAAAAGGTACCGTTAATATTTTTTCCTAAATATTGTTCCTAGAACATTTGAAATTATTTGGTGAATATATTGTTCTTATAAAAAAATTCAGTAGGTTCCTTTTAATTCAGGAATATGTGTACTGGCTTTCTCAAGGGCATTTAATGAGAAAAAAATTAATGTTCTTCAGTGAAATTTGCTCTCTCAAGGTATTTGTCGATAAATTATAGCAACCGATATAAAAGTAGGAATTAATTCTATATTAATTGTTTTTATCGGTTTGTATGCTCATTATAGATGTAAAAACGTGAGTCGTGTAATATTATATGAACATTGAATATATATTCACTGATATTTGGTTTTTCCACTTCTTTTACAATAAAAGACTTGAGTGATTATAACCTATCTAGCCAACCTCATTATTTATTTTATGCTCCTGTCCATACCATATACCAGTACCATTTTGATCGTTTCCCTTTCAATCACCAGGCAAAATGTGTCCCCAAAGTATTCAATGAAAAATTATTAATATAATATAATATACTCATTACAATTAATAAATGATATAATATTTATTCACTAATAATTTTTATCAATCCTATTATATAGTAGTGAAACTACTATATATAATAAGATATAGCTGTTTATATTTAATAATAAATTTTCTCAACATCTTCTAAAATTACTCTCTCGCGGTATAAAGTCTTTATATAATTTTTAGTGTTAAGTTAAAACGGGTATTATTTAACTCATAGGCATTCTACTAAATTCATGGTAGAATTGAAACTTTCATGGAGATGGCAAAATTTGCAATTTCATAATAATTAAAAGTGGCAAGGCGGGAAAAAGAAAGTTCGACATTTTATTAATTTAAGTTTTTTTTGGTTTGTTATTGTAAATAATATGGAGACTTAGTTTTAATTTTATTTTATTGAATTTATTCCATTAATTTTAATTTGTTTTTCTGAATATGGCTCTTTCGGAGGTGTCAATGAATCTCTTCCTTAGAAAGAGTCTTTCTTACCTTCGATCGGATAAAAATGCCTAACCAACCATGGTACTTGTTATAATCGAAACAGGCTACCCCCCAGAGGGAAAAGGAAAATTATATCATACAGAGGAACTTCTCTAAAATTAGGCGCGCTCCCTAGGTTCTTATTCTCCAGAGAAAAGTAGATAATATTATACACTCAAATTATAATATATGCAAAAATAAATTAAAAAATAAATCTTCTAATTAAAAAAAAAGAATTTAAAAATGACGATTTTTTCCTAAATTTTCAAACATTTTGAAATTATTTTTGGTTAATAAAATTCTTAAAATTGAGTTTTCTTAGTGATCAGGAAGGAGAAATAATAACCTTATTCTGCAACTTCTTGAAAAAGGAATAAATAATGGCTATCAAGAATTCTCAATCTAAACCAAAGGTCAACTTGTCGAAAAGCTAGAAAGGAGATTTATTACAAATTGTTTTAGGTGGTTTTCTAAACATTGATCCGTTTTTTAATGAGGAAATTTTAATATTTTTGTGTTTGTGTTAAGTAAGTAATTAGCCATTAAAATAAATATTGGAAATTAAGAAAGTTAAAAGAGTATAGAAAAAAGAAACCTGTTTTATTAATTAATGAAAATAATGAATAACATTGCTTTACTTTTTGCTAAAATTAAATTTTTGACTCCGCTTTTTCAGTGGTAGAATCTTTCAAACCATTCTCACCTCACCTATTAGGAGAAACCTCTTGTTTAGGTGAAAGACTCTTTACTTGAAGATAATCACAATGGATCTAATAATAATAAAAAAATATATGCTCGTCTAGTGTATATCAATATGCATAAGAATTACACCTTTTAAAAGGTAGAGATCTTTTTAACATTCAACGTCGTCCTTGAAATTTTGTGTTGTGTGGGCATCATCACGTCGGCCTTTCACGGGGTGTAAATCCAAGCAGGTGGTTTAGGAGGAAATGCCCCCCTACGCGGAAAGAGGTCTCCACGTGAAAAAACTCCTGCGGCGTACGGTTGTTCAGATTTTGGAAATTTGGGTGGTCCAATTTCATGTCACGGAAGGAAAGAAGTGTTACCCAAAATACGTGAACCACCTTCCGTTAACAGATTATAGGTATGTGTTAAGAGTCGGTTCCCTTCCCATGAGATTTGTGACGCCTCGTGTCCTCTCTGTGATCTCTCAGATTGAAACTCTCCTCAAAATGAGCTATAGTTTTTATTACTCATACATACATGAATTTATATAGTTTAAAAATAAGAACCACCTCTTCCACCTCCTCCCTTCCTCCAATTGCTCCTCCTGAAGAGCTCCAGAATGTTGAGAGAAGAATCTATGATGAGTGTAATCCTGAAAGAAAAAATATGAACAGTATATCGAGACTCAAATACTTAAGAGGAGGAGTATGTGTCTCAATCGTTGCAATTGTGTGGTCTCCCTCGGGTGGTAATCAGAAGTGGGTGTGCTACTTCTATGTCATAACCAGAGATTTCTCTCCACCGGGGATAAAAACTAGGCCTAGGTATGACCCAAATGTATACCTATGCGCTGGGGTGAGACTGTGAGATAATATGGTTCAGCTATAGATAGTTAGTCCTTCTAGGAAAGCTCAGGGTTTGACCAAAGTTAATTTTATTGACGGCGTAAATCTTAATTTAAATTTGAAGGGTATTTTTTAAATAAACCGGGGGTTAAATATTAATTTTCAAGCGATATTATTTGATAAAATAAATATTAAAATATATTTAGAATGTGTTCATTTGAAAAATTTGTACAATATTTCAAAACAGCAAAGGGGCATATAAAAAGAGGGGATTTATAATATATTTAGTTATTAAGTCTGAGGTGTTACTTATTACAGTGTTGAATCAGTTTTATTTATTATAATGTAACTTTTACTTAAAATATTTGTTTTTACATACTATAAATATCTATCTTTTTTAATTACTTAAATGTTTATTTATTTTTATATTGATCGTGATCAAATTATTGACAACTATAAATAAATAACATGCTTAATATTTACTATTACTGGGTGGCTCTGAGAATATTAGATATTCTGTTTCTGTAGTTTTATCTCATTACTGAAGCCATATATATACTTTACGAGAGATTGAAGCAATTCCTCAACAGTATTATATTATACTATGTATATAAGAGAATGTCAATAAATCTTAATTTAAAATTTAATCATAACTTTTAATTTTATAAGTCTTCAATATGACAAAAAATTTATCATTTATACGTGACAGGATTTTATTTCTTTTCTCGTTCAAATGTTTGTTCACTATGTAAATTTACTTTGTTTGGTATTACCAAATTTCAATTTTATTTTCTTAGATACTTTTAAAAAAAATAAATATTATTATTTATTATCATTTAATTATTATCTCGAGTAATTTGAATACACATATATGACTATATAAATTAGAATCTAATTTCATATAAATATTTTTATGTTTGTTTATATCTGAAATTCAAAATTTATTCTAATAAAACTTAAAACTTTATTTACCTTTCTAAGTAATCAGATCAATAGATTAGTGTAAGATTAAAATTTACTGATTTACTGATATTGTATTTTACTTAATAATTATTATTAGTAATTTTGCTAGTAAAATCCATTTTTAGCAACGTCTGAATGATGCAAGATATCACCATTTTTGAATATATGGTTTGTATTTATTGACAAACCGTGTTTTGAATAGTCTATTTTGTAGCGCTATTATACCGGTATTTAGCTACACTTTGAATTACTTGATAATTTTTAAACCCGAATTAGTTAAATTAAAAATTTTTCAATAGAACAAACAAACAACATATTCTTTCTTGCTTTCTTGTTTTCTTTCTAAAAGGTCGAGTCGTCGCTTAGACCTTTACAGATTGTCTCATTAAAATACTGCTTTGCCTATAGAATCTCTTTCCATACTTGCAGGTTCCGATATTCGATGTTAGAAACTTCAATATACGACATCATTTTTAGGGCAGTATAAAAGATTAGTCAACCATTTTGATGAAGTCCGTCCAATATGATAGACTTTCACCTTTTCTCCCTCTTATAGGACACACTCCAGCCAGTGAATGTCACCGTAAAAAGTAGGCTTTCAATGCGTCTTTTTTTGTATTGGCATTGGAAGGGATTATGATGCAGTTGAACAGCAATTAAAGGTGTATTTTTTTTTAACTTCATTGAAGAATTGTGATTTTGTATTATTAATAGGCCTTTTGGACTTATTATATCTTTTTTTTTCAACAGTGCGACCACTGTCCTTTGTCCCAATTTTTCAGATTTAGTAAAAAAGACCTTATTTTCTTTTGTGCTTAGATTAAAATTCGGTTGGAGTGTGTGGTTTTAGTGAAAGCTTTAGTCTCCGGATCTTTGACTCGTTTTAGTACAAAGAGGAGCCGAAATTCCCATTGGACCCACAAAACTTTCAATACTATTCCTATATCCTTATCTTAGGATTCGCAAAAAACTCAAACCGCTTTCGAAAGAGCCCACGATTTGTTACCTATTTCACTTTTGTCGCGAATTTTTAACATTTCGCGCCTTTCACAATTTGAGTTTGACCTTTTTCTGTTTTAATTCCGATCATTATATTTTTGTCCAGTTTTTGAATAATAAATGATATATCGATGCTTCTGTAGATTTGGACTTTGCTTTTAAAATCATAACTCTCTCTGTCTTTTCGGTGAACCATATTATCTTATATTTTTATTCATATTTGCAAAAAACATTTGATAAACAATATTTTTTTATGTTTGTAAACAAGAAAAACTTTAAAATCATACAATTGAAAAAGTAAAAGAAAATTGATCATATAAATGTTTTTATAAATATCGATAAATCGATATTCATTTCGCAATTGGAATCGATGAGACCTAAATTTATATCGTAGATTTTTAAGTCAAAACTCAAGTCGAAATCCTTCTCAGTAACATTGTATTATTGTACATTGCGGAAGTGTAGTCAAAATGCTTACAAAATTTGGTTTAAAATTAATTTTCTATTAAAATAAATGGAATATTATTAAGGTTAAAAAAGTTGAAATCATTATTTAAAATTTACGAAATCAAAGAGTTAAAAGATATATTAATTATTGATAAAAAATTTTTGAAACATAAAATGAACACTCAAAGTATGAAATATCGTTGTGCAATCTTGAATAAATTTTACCTATCGTTCACTTACTATTGGAAAAAAACTAATAGTAACAATCCTATCTTAGGGAATTTTATGAGTAAAATCAAAATCTATATATATATTTATTTATA
>JABUQX010075371.1:65000-68881 GCA_015478945.1 Trachelipus rathkii
ATTTATAAATTATATATATAATATATAATATATAATTTATATTTATAATATATATATATATATATAATATATTTATAATATATATATATATATTAATATCTATATATAAATTATTATATTAAAAATAATATATATATATATTATAGTTAATATATATATATATATATTATTATATATTATTATACATTATATACTATATATTATTATATTTTTATATTATAAGTATATATATATTATTATATATATATATATTATATATATATATAATATATAATTATTATATATATAGATATATTATATATATATATTTTATATGATATATATTATTATTATAAATATAATAGTATTAATTATATATTTTATATTATATTATAATATTAATATATTATAATATACTATATTATATTATATATATATATATATATTATATATACATATTATATTATATATATATAACATATATATATATTTATTATAATTATTATATATATATATATATATATATATGATAATATATAGTATAATATATTATAATAATACCTATAATATAATATCATATTATATATAAATGTTAATATATATATATAATATAATATATTATATAATATTTATTTATTATAAATTATATCTTTATATTCATATATTATATATATATAAAGTATATTATTTATATTATAGTTATTTGCTAACGTCTTCTTAAGATAAGAAATTGTTATAGAGAAATACTAATAAGAATAAATACATAATAATATAATTCAATGAATAATATAATAAATAATATAATAAATTAATAGATAATATATAAAATATTAATAATATGATATAAATAATAATAATAATATATATAATGAATAATAATTAATAATAATAATAATCAATAAATAAATAATAAATATAATAATTAATATAATAATAATAAATTAATAATAATAATAATAATAATAATAAAGAGATCAATCACGTATTAATTCTCATAAGTGTAGCTATTGAGTAAAATATTCTTGTTTCTTTCAACAATAAAAGATAACACCTATTTAATAAAAAAAATTTGTATTTTATATATAATATATATATTAATATTATTTATATATTATAGTTTATATATAATAATTACTAATATATATAATATATATCATTATTATATTATATATATATTATATATTATAATTTATACTTTATTGATTTATAATATAATATATATATAGATTATATATATATATTATATTATACTATATATAGTATATAATATATATATATATATTATTATATTATATATGGTTCGAGTGGCCGCTAGCTGACTTAACATGCCTATAAAATGGCCGTACTTCCAGATGAAAAAACAGATTTATCGAAAACAGAATATATATAACATTATTCATCAGGTATGTACATTTCCTTTGTTTGGCTGCTTAGATATTCTTAACCCAGATATTATTCATTCTTCAGAATAATTACGATTGCAAGTTAACTGTTTGCGCATTGATGGACAACAATTATCGAGGTAATTCCCAAACACACTGGAATGAAGGATTCCATTCGGAATTAGCTTTACAGATTGATTATCGAGCGTAAATATACTCCACAAGTACGAGTCTTCAATAATTATATGCTTTTTTCGATTGGTAACTGCAAATAATGTCACTACCATAATAGACTCAGTTCCAATCATTTCTAATCACATTTCTCACAAATAGTGCTAATATTTCACACTAGTCCCTCGGAATTTTCTAGTTCAACATCGAGTTCATTCAGTGCGAATAGCAAAATATTATGCGATATTTAAAAACACCCGAGTAACTAATAATATATATATAATTATTATATATATATTAATATGTATTTAAATAATGATATAATATATTATATTTTATATATCATATATATATTTATATTATATATTAATTATATATATATTAATAATACTATTATATATACTATACTGTATTATATATATTATATATATTATAATTATATATATATTTATATTTATATATAATATATTATAATTATATTAAATATATTATATGATTATTTTATATACTAATTTATGTCCAGATTATTATATAGTATATAAGTTAATATATATCATTATATATATATATATGATATATATATCATATATTATATATATTACTATATATATATTAATTATAATATATATATACTTAATAGTATCAATCAGTGGGTTGTGGTTCAAGCTTACAAGTACGCATTACTGTACTTGTACGTATAAGTACATTTTTATGGTAGACTTTACTTGCAGTTCCTAAAACCACTGTACTTGTACTCTTGTATTGTACTCTGGAGCCTTTGTAGAGTTTTTTCTTCAACCGATTAGCTTTTGCAACTTTTTTTAACTTGCAAATTTTTTTTCTTTTTCATCATTCCTACTGAAATATAATTAATTATATGTATTTCTAAAATAAATTTCCATTATGAAGTAAAGTAATGATAATAACCTGTATATATACTATATATATATATATTTATATATATATTATATATATATATATATATATTATATATAATATTATATATTATATATTAGTATTATATAATATATAATTATATATTATATATGATAATAATAATTATATAAGTATATAATTATATATACGTATATATATATAATTATAATATATATATATATTATATATATAGATTTAATATATATATATATTTTTATATATTATATATTATATATATATATATATATATATCTTTTATTAATTATTATATATTATATATTAGTGTGGAACGATATAATCGAATCGGCATCGGAAATCGGAGGAACGGCTGTCTTTTAGGATCGGAATGGAATCGGAATCGGCATCGGCAGAATTATACCGATTCTTTGACCGATTCTTTGGTATACTAATCTGAAAATATTTTTATTCGATCTTTATGATATCTCAAAGACAATATTTCGAAGTCTGCAGTATGATTTTTAATATTCAGTTTTTCCTGAATTCTATTTAATTAAAAGAAAACGGATTGAGCGGGCGCATCCTTTACGTTGAGCTAATATCATGTTGGATTTTTAAGAACAGCAGACATTTGGCGAAGTTTCGTTTGTCTGTTATGCAATATGTTTTGATACATATATACGTGAATCAGTAAAGTGAAGAGTGAAATATTGCCTGATTAGGTTGTAATAATTGCGAGCTATTGACTATAATGCGTATCCTTCGAGTTTTCACTTTTCCACGTACTCACACGAGCAATATAATAATTAAGTGATTGGTCTTCAATGAATGTTATTGGAAAGCAATTCTAATCTTCTGCTAAATATATTACATTTTATAGTAAGGGATAACGCCTAATATGGCTGCAGGAGTTAAACAAGCAGGATTCCAGAAATTACCTTGCTTATTTCACTCTTTGAGATAATAAATTTCTTAATTTTTTGCAATTGTAAGACCATTGTGTAACCGTTGTAATTGAGTAATTGTGTAATTGTAACCATGCCCCAAGTTTGAGGATATATCAGAACTTAGGGGGTAATCTTATTCAAAATTTCAATTGTTTCTTTTTCTGAGAATTTCTGGACGTTAAAAATTATCATCAGCTTATTTATTACTTATTTGAGAAAATCGATAAGGAAGTAATTGAAAAAAATAATAAAAAATCTAGGAAGTTGTACGTCTTTGAGTGTGATTGCAATAAGAACGAATAGGAATTGAGAAGGAATAGATTAGAATAGGAAAACTAATGGGAGTCCGATATATTTGTTCAAAAAGTTCCCTTTAAAGATATCTTTAAGATATTAAATAAATATTATGAATTGGTTGATACTAATTGATCTTTAATATAAGATAAATATTATGCAATATTTACATTTAATATTTTTAGGTTTAATTAAAATTAATTTTACAAAATTT
>JABUQX010075372.1:0-11180 GCA_015478945.1 Trachelipus rathkii
TCTGAGGAACCAGGAAAGAAGCAGTCGCCAACAGGGTTACCTGCTCACTCTAATAGGATAAGTCATTGATGAGAGACATTATTCTGTTTATTCAGACAGAAAGATAACTTGCTTTTCAGCAATCACTGTTTTGTTTCAATTCCTGTTAATAAGAAAAGCCTGAAAGCAAAAAGGTTGTGATCAAGTGCACCCAAGATGTGACATTTTCTTTCCATCCAAACATACATTTCAAAGAAGAACAGAAGATGTGAGTACCTATACTACTTTGTAAGAATACCAATCTGTTTGATAAGTGGAGTATTATACTTTGTTGTTTCTGTTTCTTCTTAGCTGTAAGTAAAATCTTATAGTATCTGGCTTAAGTCAAATTTAACTCTCTATGAAGAGCTAAGCTACTATAGAATGTCTTGACTGCTATTTGATTTACAAGTTGATAGATAGTTGTTAATTTGGAAGAGAAAATGGGAAGAGTTATTGTGGCTTTCTGGAAGTTGATTCTTGACTATGATGAAACTACTCTTCTTAAACTTCATGTAGTTCATAAGTAAGAAGATACTTATTCTTTTTGGATGTACTGTTTGCTTTTATCCTGATAAAGACTATACGGAGAGTTTGCCGAAACAAAGGAATAAATATGGACGATAGTATCCATATTCATTTCACCAGAATCCCTGATCTAAGCAATCAGCTTGGGGGTATGAGGAAGAGGGTACTTGGATTCATTTTTATATAACGTCTTTTCACGTATAGAGAGAAATTTATCACTCTGATTAGAATTATAGATATCTATCACCAGTTGAGAGATTATGACTTGAAATATTAAAGCTTTTACTTCGGAATATTTGAAAGAAGTTTTCTTAAAGAAGCTGAAACTGTCTTGAGATGTTATCCTCAGCTTGTTCTGAAAGTTGAATGAAATTACATTTATCTAGTCATTTCTAGGTATTATTGTATAACAGTGGATTAGAATGTCTAAGATAATCGATGTTTATTATTCGAAAAGTAGGCGCACATTTTTCCAATACCAATTGTTCAGAACTAATTTTCCAATAAAGCCAAAGAAGAATGGTTAAGGCAACTGTTACTTTTCAATACTTTTCCGGTCGTGAATGGAAATTTATTAAGGCCCTCTGAAGTCTATTTTGCCGACTGCGGAGTTTTGAGTCTCCTATATTAAGACGTCAGTTGTGACTAGTCTATTGAATGTTAAAGAAAGCTGGAATTTACCAGATTATCTCTTGAAAGTTATATTTTACATTTAAGGATCTTTCAATTTTAAAAGGTACCTAATTTCCTTGGGATTTTCCTTTCACTTTGTTCGTTCAGGAAGTCAACAGAATCTTTCTAGTGTTTCTTTTTTTTTTTATCTTTGTATTGATTCCACATTACAGGTCAAGATGTCTTTTAATTTACCTGTTAAGAGGTTATCTTCATGAAGATGGAGAGGCCTGCAAACACTTGGGAAGAAGAATACACCTCAGATTCTATGTTAATAGTAACAGGTCCTATTGTGGATTTTATTTTAATTGTTTGACAAAGTTCAATAGTTGTGATATCTAACAAGGAAACTCCTGAGTAAAGATAAGATACTTAGAGTCTTCGGTGCTACGTTGATTTGTATGAAGGAACTCTTCGAAAGAGATCTAATAGGTGCTAAAAGAGAAAGTATTTGTGTCTCTGTAAAATTTCTTTCCACAATTTCGATATAATTAAGTTGTAATAGATGTAGATTAATATCAATACCAATTATTCATTTCATACATAAGGCGGGTATCAGCTACTATAAGAATTTCCAACTGGGAACTTTCTCGCTCGTACGAAGCTTCAGATGTTATATGTAAATTATTTATATGTCCGGCTGATATATCACCATGGAATTTATGGATAGGCGCAACCTATTTGGCTAACCGCGAACAATTGACGTTGCAGTACGGATATATAAGAATAATTTGTTTAGCATAGCCATGGAACAGGTAGCGCAATTGAAACTGAATGCTGGCGGTTGTGTTTTAATTTAGAAAGAAGTATATCGCGAATACTCTGTGACTATTCGTCTTTTACATGTTGCGACCTGACATGATGGCGTCAGCAATTGCTCACTCTCTCTCTTATCTCTTTCTCTTATTTCCAGTTGATACAGAAGAAGATCTAGAAAAGGGAAGAGATGAAGGTTGCATCTGTACGTGAGATTTGTCAGGCAACTTGCATTTCCATAGGCTTGCACATGATTCTTAAGTCTGTTTGTGCGAAGTAAAATATGTGTTGCAAGAAAACATGGTGGCCTTTTTGTTTTTGGACTACAAGGACATTAAAGTCCTACATGATTGTTATCTGTTGTTTGTTTGATGTAGTTCTTATTAGTTGTAGTTCGTGCGTTGACCCATAGCCATATCTTTATGCCATGACAGGAGCAGAATTGATATCACAATAGACACTAGCTTCTCATTGTCTAAGTTTCACCAAGTTGTTCAAGAGTAAGTGAATGTATTGCGAAAGTCAAGTTTTGGGGGAATAATATATCAGTTGGTAAAGATGTATTTTTTAGAATTTCTAAATTTTAATTTGGTGCCATAACTGTAGCAATTTATCGAGTAGGAGTGAGAACTCGAGAGAGTGTGACTCCACTGAAAGAGGCTTGTTGGCATAAATTCTAGATGCACACTCATCCGTTCTTATTCCTTCTCGTACATTTGTAAATAAACATCCACTTTCTCTCAAAGATGTGTAGGCTATGGCTATATACAAAAGTGTCTCTATATCTAGAAGGAGATATTGATCGATACGACATCTTTGGCAGCTGGGAGACGAGCGTGGAAGTACTTTTGTCTTCTCTTCGTAGGTAACTTTTTATTCTGACCAAGATGATAAACGGCGCCTCCATATATTTCGTGAATTCAAGTTTGAAAAATTTCTGAAACATCTGAGAACTTTACTCTTACTTTCACTTTATAAATACCAAAACTCTTTTACTTCGTTCTGTTCTTACCGGTCTGCTAGGTTAGGCTTACGTTATTCTTGGTTCTTGTAATAGTTAATTGGTTCTTCTCTTCAAGTAGATAAGTCGTGTTTCTTCTTAAGTCTACCAATGTACAGTTAGTTGAATTGAAGGTTCTTGTTGGTTTTCTATTTTCTTAGTTCTTTTTTATCCATACCTTATAGGTTATATATTGTTTGAAGTTTCTATCTAATATTCGTAACTGCATATCAGTTTTTACGCTTGAAGAACTCTAAAATGCAACAATCAAGAATCATACTATTATTGCGTGTCAGTTTTTTGTATTCTCTTTCTAGCCTCCTATTTTTATTTTCTTAATCTATTTATAATTATAGATAAGTGTGCTTTGAACGGTCCACTTTTCCATTTTTCCGGATCTATTTCTTATGGAATAATAGTTACCTATATTAAAATTATTAATTCAATTTTATAAAATTGTTAGAACCCTTTTTTAGCTGTAATTTACTTATGATATAAGACAGCAAAAGTTATATAACAACATCACTATTTCCTTATTTTTATGGATTTAGATTCATTTACTTCATAAAAAGAGTAAACAATCATAATTAATATATAGATATTATACTTTTTTCGTATAAGCCATAATAACAATAATAGTCGAATATATAGTTTTTTTTTTAAACAATGAAATTTTATGTACTAAATACCTATAATTAGGTTCGAAATGCCCAATTCTGGCTGAAGTCATTCTGCAAATATAAATAAAATTTTAATATATCAAATTTACTAAAGATATCATAATTTTTTTTTGCGTTAAATATTACTCATCAGATACTTATAACTATGAAAAAAAAACTAAAATTGTAAATATATTACATTAAAGATAAACTTTTAACAATTCCTAAACAATGAATCAAAACATTTAGTATTTATACATTGACTAAATAGATCCGTTTTACTACAAATCTATAGTTTGACATGCATTTCAATTCATGAAAGGAATATAATATGATACAGAAGTGGACATGTTAGAGAGGATATCAATGACTTTCAATATTTTAACATTGACTAATAAAATACAGCAATAATATGATAATATTCATGCTTTCGTTGTCGATTTATGATCCCTGAGGCATGTAGTTGTTAATATTTGGCGACAGTTATCATGCATCTAATTAATTGTTGGATCAACGATTATCAAATTTCATGATGTGTAATTATTTATTATTGGTAATTGAGTGACGTGTCACATATTATTTATAAAAATTGGAGGGTTAGGTGGTGGATATTTCTTAATATTGGTTATAACTACACTACTTATCTCTTTAATTACTCTTTTTCTCCACTTTAATAGTTCAATGTAATATATTAGATAATTAGTAGGTGCTTAATCAGGAAAAAACAGGGAATCTGATTTTAAAGGATTTAGAAACGTTTGAATTTAAAATTCAATTATTATAAACTATATATAAGTATTATATGAATATATATAAATATAGAATAGTAACACAATTCTTAGTTAATTTAGAAAATAAAAACTGTCTAGGAGTAAAAAAAAGATAAAAGATTAATAATTATATTAGTGAAGATTAATGTGGCATTGTTGACAACATCATTTTCAGATCCAAAAATATAATTATAGTATACATTGAATAACGATTTTAAAAATAAATAATTTGATCTGAGCCATATATACTTTGGATGTTATCGATTTTATACATTCTACATCGTTAAAAAGGTGCGAAACATAATAAGTTCATTTACTAAAAGATAAAAATATCTTTAATTGTCGGAATTCAGAAAAAATTGCTAAAGTGTCATCATAAAAGAGAGGAAAAATTCGAATATTAATTATATATATTATTAACATCTCCCAGGTTATTTACTATAATATATTATAAATAACATATATATTAAATACACCTATAAAATTATATAATAATCTATACATATAAATATATTATATATATAAATATAAATATTCTATATATTTATATATATCTATCTTATACTATATATATATATATAATATATATTATAACTAAATATAATATATATAATTAAATATCTATCCTATCTTCATCTTTAATCGTCTATTTTAAAAAAAAGTAATATAGTGGTGAAGTGCAACTGCAGAATAAAGGAGATGATAGTAGTATAAATAGCTGAAATATAAGATTTGAACTCGAATAGCATCAAGATTGTATATCGTTGACAGGCACCAACCACATTTTACTTTTGGAACTTTTACGATAAAAAAATTTTTTAATATCAGAAAATTGGATGATAGATAAACGCTCGAATTGCTTTTTAATAGATTTGCCTTCAAAATGTCTTACAAGAAGATCATTGAGAATATGGATTTTTACAACTGTAGCGCTGAGTTTTGGAAAGAATTCATGATTTAATAAATTTTAATGGATGATGCAGATTTAGACTAAAAGTATAATTAGATATAAACTTCTATCTTTTGACAAATAAAAATAAAGCCGGCCTGCATGAAGTTTAAGAACTCTCGTGGAGACTCTTTTTAGGTGTAAGTAACTGAATCGATGTAAACATACATGAGTTCGATACTTTTGCATAAGGTAGAATAATGAATAGAATATAATAACGTCGGATTTGTCTTAGTATGAATCAAAAACTGATAGGTCGTAAGCATTTTTTTTCGCTTAAAAGTTTAAATTTTTTATAACGCCATGATTAAGGTCGTTTATTGTTATCTGGCCGTTGAACTGTCGAATATATTATACTTATACTATTGCTAGTAGACACCTAGTTATATTATATATTTAATATATTACATTACTATAATATATATATAATAATATATATTATAACTTCTACAGCTGCTTGTTATATTAGCTACTAATATGATCCTCTTGGTACAATAATAATTAATCAATATCATTTAATTAGAAAATTAAAAGAAGTATAAATTAATTAATTATAAATAGTATGATAATATATTAATAACTATAAAATATATATATTATAATTATTATATACAATCTAATTAGAAAAACTAATTTTAGTGAAGAATAAATAATATGATACAATAATAATTATATATATATCAAATAATTAGTTATATACTATCTATATAAAACTTATTTATCATTAAAATTAATATATAATAAATAGTATAGATAATAATTATTTAATAAAATGATATATGTACATCGAATTACCGATTGAGTATAATTTTGAGATTTGAATGGGCAGACGACAAATTTTGGCGCCAAAACAAAAAAAATAATAGGAGGCAAAAAAAACACAATATTGCCCAAGATAAACTATATTCAACCCTGAAGTAAAACAAATGAAATAAGGTACGACTTAGACAGGCGAATGCAGAGTGCTCGCTGTCCCTATTTTTTTGCTAGCTGGTAGGCGTATGTTTTATTTTTTGTTGCATTTTGTTATTGCAGCTTTGGCATAATTGCTATTTAATTAGTCATTTCAAAATTTGAAATTCACCATCCTATTTATAAATTTTAAATTAATTTATATTTTTATTTTATACTTTTTTAATTATATTGTAATAAACTTGAAAAAATATTTCCGAAAGCATTTTAAAGCTTGAAAAATTTTAGTAAATTGCTATTTTTATCTATTAGTTTTATCTATACAAGTTACTTATTATATTTTTCTTATACTCTATCTATCTATCTAAATTACAAACCTCAATAATATTTATTAGTTATATATACCTTAACTAATATACACGAATTTACACTATTAACTATATATATTTATCTATTAGAGTTAATAACTAACCTTACTTATATATTATTATAAATATATCATTGTTATAACTAAGCTATAAACCTGGCTATATCCGTTTTCTTCTTATCCCTCTCCTGCACATGACGTATATCCACCCTCCTTATCGTTATCTCTAATAATCCTGCATCCAAAATCATCTCACTTCTATGTATACAGTTATCAAAGCGGTATTTTTTCTTTATATTTGATTCCCTTAGAATTTAAGCTTTTGTTGCACCTGAACCATCAAGTTGAAAAACAAAATTTTTTACGTTAATGTCGAGTAGGATTTTATATTCTATATAATTGTCATATATAGTAAACCTCTTTTCTTGTTTAAAATACGTATTATGTCTCTCTTATAAATAAAGTAATATTATTTAATAAATCTTTATAATTAAATTGTCTATTATAAAATAGGAGGTGCGGCTTTCGTTTGCGAGGAATATCAATATCTAATGGACGGCATGGAGTTGGTGGATTCCTTTAACTTCAACCCACACAATGGATGTTGGTGACTTTTGACTGTTCTGCTACTTTGGTAACGTTCACTATTAATAACAAATACGATCAATAATAATAAATAACTAATATAATAAAATGTAATATATTTAATAATAAATAAAAATATTAATAATAATCATAATTAAAATAATACATAATAAATTTTCTCTTTATGAAATGCTCTAATGAACTCATAAGTAACCTTCGTGAACACCCTGCAATGTTCGACTTTGGGTATCTTTTAAGGCAATAAGCATGAAGTAGGAAGTTCGGATTTATCTTAAGGTAACTATCTACTTACTACTATCTATACCTACTTAAAATATTAAATATATAATATTAAATATATAAAATATATATTATTTATATATATAAATATATTTAATATTAATTTATATATTTATATTATTACTATTATTCCATTAAATTTAATTTTATAATCTTATTTACTTATATATATATATATTAATATACTTATATTAAATATATATAAAATATTATTATATTATATAATATATATATATTATTATATAGTATATTATATTAATATAAACTTTCCTTAATTTCCTTATATGAAATTGTATTTTAATAACTGTGCTTCTATAATTAATATATTATTACCTGCTGATTCTAATTACTTTTACATTTGACTTTATTGCGTTCTGATAATATTCGATTCACAGTTTGAAGTTAGATATTTATGATTTAACTTATGTATTCTGTAATGAGGTTAGGGTAGGGATAGCTAGGTATATGTCAGGTTATGATTTAGGTATAGGCTATATTAGTTAATTAAAGCTAGTTAGAGTCTGCTTAAATTGCGTTTAGTTGTTTTCATATGAGTAATATATATATTTACTATTGATCCTAGGTATCGATCCTTAGGAATATAAAATAAATATTTAACTATATATCTATATATATATTTAATTATTACTTATAATATAAATAATTATATAGTATATATATATATATATATAATTATTATATATATTAATATATATATATATATATATATATATTATTTTTAATTTAACAATAATATCTATATATATAATCTATATATTCACTTATTTTAATCATATAATAATAATTATATATATTATATATTATAATATATCTATAATATATATCTATATATAATTATATAATATATATTTATATATATATATATATATATCTATATATTATATATATATATATATATATCATATTAATATATATATTATTATATTTTATATATATATAATTATCCTTATTATTATCACTACATTATATAAATATATCATATATCATATTAATTATTATATATATATTATATATTAATTGATACAATATATATATTATAATATATTCATATATATATTATATATTATTAATATCTATATTATATATAATATTATATTAATTATATATATTATATAATATTATTATAATATTATATAATAATTATATAATATATATATATATTTTATATTAATTATTATATTATATATATATCTATATATTCTAATAACTATATATTATATTGATTATATATATATATATAATTATATTATTATATTAAATTATATATATTATATTATAGTAGTATATCATTGTTATCTATCCTTAGATTTGAAATGAATGGAAGGATGAAGGGTCGAGGCAGAATACGGGGGAAACAAAGAAAAGTATGTATGATAAAATATAGGAGCACTGTTGTAAAACAAGTATACAGGTCTGATCCTTTGACTGTCCTTCTGCATATTTTCCTATGTGAAAACTCGTTCACACTGGGTGGCCCAGAAAATATCTCAACCAAACCCAGGGCTAACCTCCCGAATAAAGCTCACTGATGAATTAGACGGAATCCCTCACTGTGATGTGTCTCCAGCAATTGAGGGGGTCTCTATTTCTCCTTGGGCATAAGCCCACAATCATGCCGATTCTACAAAATTTATCTCGATGTGCCATTACTCTAATACATCTGCCTTTCATATCGCTCTCGCCGAAACTCACATTCCTTTGCATCAGACATTCCTTTACTATTGTGAACCTCCATCCACTTTTTTTCGGTTCTCCAGAACCGGTAGATTCCAGCCAATCTTAAAACTCATTATAAATACATCCGCTTTAACTAACTGACTATCATCCATTCTTTCAAATTATCTCAATAACCATCTCAATCTACTCTTTTATTCTCTCATTTAACTAAGGAGTGGACAGCCGCTTCTACCCACACAACGTTTACGGTTAATATCGATGAACCCATTTCCAGTGTCCAAGACCCAGAATCCTCGTTCTCACTTGCGATGATCGCCTTCTTATATTGCATCACACATTGTCCACTCAAAATCAGTGTTAGTGCGGTTTCTACTTGTTCCTGTGGCGTCTAGGTCCTCTCTGAAGTTCAATGTTACGCGGCTCTTGACCTTCTCTGTCATCTCTGAGTAAAATCATGGGGAACCGACTGTACATCCTTTCTACGTCTGAACGCGGCCTCGTTTTATCCAAACTCTACTATAGGTGCGCTGTCTATTGCAAATCTTCACCTAGCTTAATCCACATTCTTGACCCAGCCCAAAATGTGTTCCTACGAACCGTTATAGGAGCTTTCCGTTCATCCACTAAAGTGAGAATGGAGGTGGAAGCCAATGCAATGCCCCTCTCTTTGTGGAGAAGGAATTATGTGCTTACCCAGATCTTGAGGAAATGCTCCCTCAGGGTAAGCAGTACTGAAACCTGTGCCTGAAATTGTGTACAGTTTTTCGTACTTAACTGCAGTATACCTTTACAGAGAGTGTTGTCATACTCCCATGAATGCCATCACTCACCCTGGCCAAATCAGGTTCCTTCCGTATGTTACGATCTAACTTCGCTTCTAGCGTGTGTTCATTCGCATTCAGTGACCCATTAGTGTTTCATAACAATATTTACTGATGCTCAGAAGGGACTTAACCCCTTTTCAAGATTTTGCTTCCAGTTCCCACCAGGTTTTCAGAGATTGGTGGCAGGAGCGTTGGAGTTCCGACGGCCATGGTGCCAAATTTAGAGTTGTTAAGGGTCGACTGCGAATTTGACCCTCGGCCTTTAAACACAATAGATTCCAGGAAGTTATCTTAGCCCGCCTTTGTATTGACCACACATGCCTCTTACTGGTGAGCACTCATAGGTTTATGATCTCTCCCACTTCATGCCAAATTTATCAATGACATGCTCCACGTTCATTCAGCATATTTTCGTTGACTGTCCCAAATTGGTGAATATTCGAAGTAAATTATTCCCGGCAATCGGATGTCTCTACCAGCAACAAGCTATCATATATTCTTGCTGAGTCACCCACTTTCGATAGTCGCAAGGTTTTCGAGTTTCTTACCGAAATAGGTATTCTTTAAAACATATAGTTTATTTAACTTAACATTAACTAATCTCTGTCCCGTTTTTGTCTCAGGCTCAGTTCCCCCATTGATTCAAACCTGGTCTGGCCAGCTTTTTTGTGAGCAGTAATTGGGCCTGTACACAACCCCCGCCTAATACTATATATTATATATATATTTTAAAATGTTTGCTTTACATAATAAAAAATACTTTTTTTATTGACATAAAGTAATATATATATTTTTTTTTATTACAGTAATAAAATTCAAGGAGTGACATTTCTGTATGTAGAACATTTACGTCAGGGAGAAACTGAAAGTATAGAAACATAGAAATATGGTAATATAGAGACAGTAAGAAACCATATGGGAGTAGGACTCTGCCTTGTGAGCGGTGGTTGTTTATCTTAATATATATATATATATATATTATATATATATATATTATATATATATATATATTATATATATATATATATATATATATATATATATATATATATATATATAATATATATATAATATGTTAAGCTTAACTTACCTCAACCACACCCTTTATGGAATGGAGTTTTTATAAACTTCAATATTCAAAT
>JABUQX010075373.1:0-2500 GCA_015478945.1 Trachelipus rathkii
CTTGGTAAACACTGTAGCACCATATGATTTTAACAGGTTGTTGTTCAAAAATCTCAACCTCTTTTAAAATGTTTAATAACAGAAATGTTTTCCCACACCCTGTAGGACCAGACACAAGACATGTAGCAGGCGCACGGAACATAAATTTACCAACGTCCATTCTAGATTGACACCTGAACACTAATGAATAAGAAAAGGTTTGCATTTATATTATAAATGGTTCACTAGCTCAAATAGAACAATAGATCGTGGATGAGAAGGATGAAGCAAGGAGGGGGGATACTTGGATTTGATTTACAGATTTACTGTTTTATGGTATTTGTAAAATACTGACTTGAATCAATAGATTCAAATAGATGTAATTACGATCAAGTAGATCAATAGTCACATATGAACAGAAGGTGTGGATGATGGTCTGATTTACTGATTACTGATTAGGGTATGTAAAAACATAGCAATTTTAATAAAAAAATATTTGACCTTAATCAATAGATCAATAGAACAAGATCAAATACGATCAATAGATCAATAGATCAGATTAGATCACAGATGGTCAGTAGGGAGATTGGATAGTGGTTTTGATTTAGTGATTTACTGCTTTTGAAGGGTATGTAAAACATGAAAATTTTAGTAAAAATTTGACTTGAATCATAGATCAATAGATCAATAGAATCAATAGATCAATAGATCATAGATAGGGAGGGGTCAGTAGGGAGGTTGGATGATGGGATGATTTACTGATTTACTGATTAGGGTATGTAAAACATGAAAATTTTAGTAAAAATTTGACTTAAATCATCATCAGATCAATAGATCAATAGATCAGGGTTTGAATCATAGATCAATAGATCAGATGGTCATAGGGAGATTGGATCGTGGTTTGATCTTAGTGATTTACTGCTTCTAGGGTATGTAAAACATGAAAATTTCAGTAAATTTGCCCTTAATCCACCATAGATCAACTAGATCAAGTAGTCAATAGATCAATAGATCAATAGATCAATAAGAATCCATGATGGTCAGTAGGCGAGATTGATAGTGGTTTTGGATTTAGTGATGTACTGCTTTAGGGTATGTAAAACATGAAAATCTTTAGTACAAAATCTTGACGCGGGCGCGCGCAAACGCGGCCTCTTCCGCGGTCGCGCGGCGGGGCGCCACGAGCGCGCACACGCGAAGGAGGGCGACGGCGGGCGCGCCCGCGGGCTATCGCCCTGGTCGGATCGCGCCGGCGGGCGGCCTGCGGGCGCGCGCACGCGTCGGTTTTCGCGGCGGATTGCACTGGCTTGCGCGCCTGCGGGCGCGCACCCCCGCATCGACCAGGAGCCTGATGAACCGCTACTTCTTGCCTCATGAGGGAGTCTCAAAACACATTAGTTGAGATAATACATCCTATAACATATATTTTACACACAAATATTGTATTATTATTATACAAATATTTAACTCATCCCAGCACCGCAACTGCACCGGATCCAGCACCGGTGCAGTTGTCAAACTCCTACTCCTCTGAGTCAGATTCTTTCTTCATTCTTTCCTTTCTTTATTCTTCTTTCATCCTTCTTCATTCCTCCTTCATTCTTCCTTTGTTTTTTGCACTCTGGGCTCTTTTTTTCAGTCCGAGACCCCCCAATGGGGTCTTAGACTCCCTACACGGGCTTTAACCATCATTTCGAAACTCTACGACCTCAATAACCCTATAGAGGACAACCGAACATTGTTGTTTACGACTGTTTTTATTACTCGGCCACCGCAGGTGGCTCAACACCCGTGCCGAAGCCAACTCTCAGATTCCACATACCCAAGTCCTTTTCAGAAATTCAACTCTGAATCCTCTCACCAAAATTTCAGCCAATTTACGAACACTTCGATTTTTTAAAGGGGGTGGGGCCCCCTTCGGGACCCTTGGTGGACGTAACCACGTTGTACGGACGAGGTTGACTTACCCATCCTACACCCCTCCAAATTTTAGACCTCATACGATAACTCTAACCATGTAGATCTATATCACACTCAGAAGCGGATGCGCAAGCAAGAAACCGCGGCTGGAACCCAAAGTCGGAGTGCGTAAAAAAAAAACGATCCCTTACAGGGATCGTTTTTCGACTCAGATTCGATTTCCTTCGGAAATCGAATCTTCGACGTAATAATATAATAATAATTATCGTGGTATGTGGTATGCGCACCGCGCCTCAGTTTGTGTCTGTCAAGGTCAAACAACCTTCGGTCTGTTTTGACCTCCAATGTCAGTCGCCAAACGCTTCGTTAGGCCCTAAACTCACCCCACGCTGATCAAGCAAACAAAGCGTAAGCGCAATATCGGCGTCCACCCTCGGGGGTGACCCCCCTCTATATACATCCTACAGACTTGAAAATTACACGGATTCGAGCTTATCCCATATATAGATTATATTCCAAGTTTCAGACCTATATCTCTATTCCTTCATATCGAAAAGGCTGGTAGAGGTCAAACTGTGGCGCATACTAACTTATATACTAT
>JABUQX010075373.1:15000-17500 GCA_015478945.1 Trachelipus rathkii
TCGTAAACTGTAGTTCGATTCCAGGATTAACTTTAACATTTAAAATCAATCTAAATTCAAAGATGCCGTCTCCGCCATCCGATATGGGCATGAACTGCCGCCATTTTTAATGGGTTAAAGAGCGTTATTTCAATAGCCTTATCTTACCTTTTTTTCGTTTTAATTTTTCAGGATAGAATTACATCAATCTTGGCACAAAATAAGCCTACCAAAATGATGAGAATTTAACGGTAAACATTCACGAAATTTGCAAAAAATAGATCGTTTCTATAATTTTAACTCGTGCTGAGCACGAGTAGCACGAATGCAGGTACCCCCTCTGACTATATATATATATATATTATATTATATATAATTATTATAATATATATATATATAAATTATATATATATTATATATATATATATATTATATATATATATAAAGTGGACAGGATATTTAATTTCTAAGAAAAAATGGGAGTAGTTTATATAAATTACTAAAATCATGCTTACCTAAATTGTTTACTTTAACCGAAGAGCCACAGAGTGTTCTGAAACCAAAGAAGAAACCTTACATTTTTTATGTCAAGTTATTTTTCGATGCTAATGTAGAGGAGCGGCAAGTCAAGTATGTCTTTCACCTCCAATAGTAATTTCTTAAGTAGGCTTTTCAAGACGTCTTAATTGTTTGAAAATGCTTCTTTCTACTGAAGCAGTAGCAAACACGGGTAAAATTGCAGTATTTGGCAACAAGATGTAATAATTTGGAAATTGTATCTGCGAACAAGAACTAGTCCGTCTATTGTGTTTTTTTGGAACGATCTGTGCTACCATTCAACTTCCAGTAAATCCCAATTAATGCCTTTTTACTACAAATCTCATAAGGCTTCCTAGATCTTCTTGTAAAATGTTACACACAATCTTTTTATCTTCTCATATGGGCACATTACACCTGTTTCGTATGACAAAATTCGCAAGAAAGAGATAATTTCTTTGTTAAAAACCTCTTCTCCTCACATGCTGATATTAAATCATCCAAAATGGTATAAAAATGGATGTACCATAATAATAAGCTTTGTGGGTCGGAAGTAGAATGGTTTGGGTCTGTAATTTTTGGAACTTGTTTAAGTTCTTGGTACAGCAAATTCATACCAGCTCTGATACGGCTTCACTTCTTCAAAAATCTGCTAAAAATCTAATGTTGCATTTTCTCTGATGGCTTCAATTTTAGTTTTAACTAAAGGACTTACGAGATTTTGTTCCTGACAGCGACGAATAATATAAAATTAATTTAACCTCTGCACTTTATATAATTAACAGATATGATACTTGAAATTCTTTTAGTGTCTAGAAAATTTCGGGGGGGACCATGGCCACCTGGGCTCCCTAGATACGCCCCTGTATATATATATATATATATATATATTTTTAAGTATCTAATATTATATATATATATATATATATTATATATATATATTTATGATTATATATATTATATATTATAAAAACACCACCTAAAGTATTTCACGCCGCCTGGTAATCGAATACCAGGACCTAGTAGATGTACCTGTTTAGGGGTGTTTTTAATCAATACAAATTGAATTGTTTCTCATTTGCAATTATTTATTCTGTACAACGGTACCCTTGTGCGGTACCCTGTTTGGCCCCAGCCCCGAGTGTGAGCGGAAGAATCGCGGCATTCCTATTGGTTGGTGTGAAAAATATCACCATAGCAAGTATTGTCGTGCTTCTCTTTTAGCTCATCGTGGATAGTGGTCAAACACTTGCACGTATATCTGCTAGGTCTAGGTTCGATTCCCAGCAGGGTGAAATACTTAGGGGTGTTTTTAATCAACACAAACTTGAACTTGCGCGCAGTTTTCAATTATTATTATATTATTATTAATTAATTATATATTATTATTAATTATTATTAATTATATAAATATATAATATATAAAAATCATAATATATATACCATAAAATATTTAAAAAATATTTAAAGTGTTATAATAATATATATATATATTATATTATATATAATATATATATATATATATTACTTTTTAATCATATCGAATAATCGAAGACATCGTTGTCAAAGAAAAAAATTTTAAAGTGTTATTACTGAACAAATTTCCAATTTTATTCCTATAATAATAATAATAATAATAATAATAATAATAATAATAATAATAATAATAATAATAATAATAATAATAATAATAATAATAATAATAATAATAATAATAATAATAATAATAATAATAATAATTAGTATGTTTAATATCTTTCTTTCTTTTCTTTTTTCAAATAGTAGTAAAGTTTAAAGTTTTTCTGTTAAATATAAACAAAGTTGGTCCCAAATGATGATTGGAAATTTAAACATAAATTACAAAAGACGTTTTTTGAATTAAAATTTGGATTGTACTTACACAAAAACCTGGACTCAATTCGAATAAAAATCTGAAATTGACAAAAAGGAAAGAAAAATAAAATGGAATGAAAACCTGGAATGT
>JABUQX010075373.1:20000-50501 GCA_015478945.1 Trachelipus rathkii
CCTTTGCAAAATAATGATATAAGAGACTGAGAGATTGTGATAAGGAGAGAGAGAGAGAGAGAGAGAGAGAGAGAGAGAGAGAGAGAGAGAGAGAGAGAGAGAGAGAGAGAGAGAGAGAGAGAGAGAGAGAGAGAGAGAGAGAGAGAGAGAGAAGAGAAATAAAAAGAGAGAGAGAGAGAGAGAGAGAGAGAGAGAGAATAACTTATTAAATATATATTTAAGAAATGTAATAAAGAAAGATTATAATAGTGTGAATTTTAGGTAAACACAAAAATGAAGAATAAGCGAAAAAAAAGAATATAAAACCAGAATTAAAGAAAAACTGTCCAAATAAATAAAAATTTAAACAAATTGAAAAAAAAAAAATCCATTAAAGCAAATATGAAGAAAGCTGAGTGAATTATTTAGGACAAAGAGGACAACGAAATAGGAAGAGGAAGATGAAGAAAAAGATGAAGAAAAGATTTTCCTTCTTTTCGTGTCATAATCTCGGAGAAATCAAGGGATGATTTATGGATGAGAAGAGACTGGAAAAATCCTGAAAAACTGGAAGAATATTATCAGAAGGTCGAAAAAGTTTTTAAATACTCAGAGCGAAAACGTCAACTTTTGTGAGTTATAACACTTGGTCATATTCTTGAAACACTTTGAAAAACACTAAACGTTTCTATGGGAAGGGGAGACATAGAGGGGGAGGAAGAGGAGGAGGAGAAAGAGGGGAGGTAGGGAAGAAGAGAGAGGTAAGGAGGAAGTGGGGGAGAGAAAAAGAGAGAGAGAGAGAGGAGAGAAGAGAGAGAGGGGGAGAGAAAAAGAGAGAGAAAGAGGGGTCAATTCTCCAAAAGTTCCTGACACTAATGTTGCAACTAGTATTACTTTACAAGAATATTTTCTTACAAATCTTTTGCCTCTTCCCCTCATATATATATATATATATATATTATATATAATATATTATATATAATATATATAATATATATATATATATATATATATATATATATATATATATATATATATATATATATATATATATATGATAATATATAATAGTATCAGCACCGTTTGGCAGAAAATTTTTAAGGGGAGGGGTAAGGATTAAGAATATATATATATATATATATAATATATAAATATATATAAATATAATATAATTATATAATATATATATAAATATATATATGATTATATATATATATATATATATATATATATATATAATATATATATAATATATATATATATATATATAATATATATACTATATATATATATATATATATAATATATATTTTATATATTATATATTATATATTATATATATATATAAATATATATATATTTTATATATATATATATATATATATATAATATATATATTAACGGAATGATTTTAGTATGTGTTAAAAACAAAATAATGTAAGGTTAATGAGAAGGATTAGCCTTTTAATTGTTTATTAGGAAATGAAAGATAATCCTTCTACTGAAAATAATTATGCGCAAACGGAAATCTTAACTAGATTCCAGGGCTTATCTTGCATTATACAATTAAAATGGTTTGCAACAATCAGAAACAAAATTAAGTGCAAGGAATAATAATAATAATCAGAAACTCAATTGGCCAATATAAAATAAAGTAACCCAATAAATAAGTCCTTATCTTTCCATTTTGTGATATGTAGGTTTTGAATCTAGTATACTTAGTGTGAAATATAGTTTGCCTTTATGTAGTGTGGGTGCAAAAGGAGGAGCTATGACTTGTCGGAAACGAGATGGATGTGGATTGAAGGGAAAAAGTTTCCCGGGTGTGGTTTTAAATAATTACAATTTCTTAGCGCATGCTATCTTCCGGAGGAAGTAAAAATGAGAGAAATCCTTTAAATGCCGCCAAAAGTTTGGGATGACCTTTTCTACTAATTACTTTTATTTTATTGAGGCTTTTTATGATCATTTGTTCTTAAATTGAATTTAAACTTTTAAGATAAATAAAATATCCTTAATTTTTAGAGGAGGAAAAATAGGTAGATCTTTTATCGAATTTATTGTTTATCATTAAATTACTCCTAAAATTGTATTCCTATTTAGTGGTATGTATTTGGGACAGTTTGCAAATCTTAAAAAGTATTTAAAATTAATGTTCCATTTTTTAGTTATCTTGAATCATCCCGATAGCAAAGGATGGTAATGTAATTAATATTAGTAGTTTTATACACAACAAGCTCTATATACTAAGACATCTTCTTGTTTAGTTATACGATAAAAAATTATGAAAACAAAGAGAGTATATACAAAGGTAAGCTGAAAGGCGTTAATCTGAAAATGTTTGTTTCATGAGAATATCTCGGTTGAGGCGAGTGTGCGATCGGAATAGGAGAGAATTTGAAGTGATTATTCAAAAAATATCTGCTGAAGTTGTGAATTTTCCTTTGATGTCTGAGTATTCTCAACAGGCAGTAAGGATCGAGATGGATCTCCTCGTAATGTCTAAAGTACGAAGAACAAAAAGTAATATATAAGAAATGATATTATATTCTTGTTGGCAGTGTAGTCGTGTGTGGGAGCAAAACTAACTTGTTTTAGTCTAAGGGTTTCTCTCGTTTGAAGAAGGCAGCTATATCCTTGATTTATCGGCAATGCAATAATTATCATGTAGAAACTTCAAAACTAATGTATAACAAAATAAATCTCTTTGGCAGTAATGTTCTCGACTATGAAGATAGGAGAAGCGTAATAGCATAATGTTCTCGACTAGTAAGATAGGAGAAGCGTATGTGATGAGAGTGTGGGAAGACTTACAGTGTCTGTGCCCAATTTTATATACTCTATGAATATTTTGCCGTTGCGGCATGCGTGGGGCGTCGAGACTGGAAGTTTCTGAGCCTAAATTTATGTACAATATTTCGCCGTTGTGGCATAGCGTGTGGCGTAGGACTAGACCTGAATCTGAGTCCAAATTCAATTAGTAATTTTGCCGTTCTAAAGCAGAGTATGTGGGCTAGCAGCGCTTGTCGAAGGACATTATTACAATATTAACGAGGCCGTTGCGGCGGTAGCACTTAAATAATATTCCCAAGAGTGTTCTGTGCCGATAACATCGCAGTGGCACAAGGTGGCCAATAAACACGCAATCTCGGGGATGTATGTGGCGTAACGAACAGCATGTTAATATTTAAAATACATATCCAGTCATATAATCATGTGCACGAAGGCCGCAACTTGTGAAAATCATACACGCTTAAAAGTTAGTTACAAATACCTGAACAATATACAACAAGTTTTATGCAGCTTTAAGTTCACTTACTAAAAATTAACTAAAATATTAAATGTTTCCTTAAATAACAATTAGAAAGGATGTCACCATTTGACATCGAAAGAGATTTGGATCTTGCGCATTTTAATTTCTTCTCTACACTAAGTGAATTGTTTGTGGCAAGCGACCCATAGGCGTGATGCGTATACGGTTTACTGCGGAATGTGGATAGCTCAAAAAGTTTTACATACATGATCTTGCAAGAGAGCTGTTTCGGCACGTAAAATAAAATCAGCTGTGGAGGCGCAGCTTTCTGATCAAGCTGTGAACAGTTTGAAAGTTGCCCTGTGACAGACAGCCATTGAAATCAACAATGTGAACATTAGCTGTAGAGATTATGTACAAGTATGCTTTAAATTAAAGCAGTAAAATCTATTTGTGTTTTGTGAGCAATCAAAACATAATAAGTATAAATTCCTATTTACAGATCAAGTGCTACTTTAATATTTAACATGAGAAAGCCAAGATTAAAAAATCATTGTTTTACTTTGTGCGAGTAGCCGAAAATTCACACACCTCCTATAATCTTTTTTACTAGGCGAGATGGATAGCACTTGATTCATATTATTGTAAACCGCACTTGGGTCTTCACCGATTGAATAACGCCAAGCTACGTGATTCACGTAACAGGGTGATGTATGTTGATGAGAGAAGTGTGTGAAAGACATTTAGATGGAAATAGATGCTGAGATTGAGAACAAGGTAATAGCGCAACCCGGTAAGGTAATTAATATTTTGGTGGACATGTGTTCGGTGCCATAGAGTAAGTGGCAATAGTAGTGACTATGGTGCGCTAGTACGATAGCTCAGTGACGTACCTCCATCATAGTTGTTTTATATGCTTGCCTCGATACAACCCATTTTGCGAAGTGGAGTAAACAAATCACCTCCCCACCATAAGTAAAAAAAATAATATTAAACAAATTATATAATATTTCCAATAGCAAACTATTTTATCGCGAACAGAATAACTCCATATTTTAGTTACATTCTTAGCAAAGACATCTCGACGTACCTAACAAGCGTTTGATAAAATGAAAAGACATACAAAAGAATCACCAAAAAAGATATTCACAAAACTTCAAACTCATATTCCTACCGGAATAAAATAATAAAACAGATTTCATCTTTTGCATTATCCTCTTATACATCACTCCAAATCATACACTGTAACAATAAAGTAGGTTATTTTATAACATGGATTTTAATTCCAAAATTTTTAAAACTTGTAAAACTGCGTAAAGTCGTTAACACAGAAAATTATCACTCTTGTTTCTCTCTCCTATGCTTTTTTTTGGTTTAACTTTTTTTTATTTTTTTTTCTATGTCCTGAAACAGTGTTGAACAGAAAAATACATCATAAATAAAAAATGACTAAAATTGGATAAAATATAAATCTTCAACACTCTATTGCAATTAACTTCAAAAAAACTTAAATACATTAAAATAGATCATAAAAAGAAGTATTTTTATAAGTAACAAATTTATTAATCTACAGTACCTTTATTCATCACAACGGCATTTATATAGGTTCATCCACATATTTGAAGACTCGGAGCTCTCTTTTAGCAAAGAAATTTTATACATAAACATTTTTTTCAACGAATAAATAGAAAAAATCATATCGGTTGTACGAATTCAATCCATATTATAGATAGTCACTAAATTGTGCATAGACATAATTTATTTTTTTTTTCAAGAATATTTAAAAATCCATATTTTACAAAATTAAGATATTTTATTAAAATTAAATTAAATTGAATTTTATATAGAAAATGTAACTTTGATCATTAAAAATGCTATTCAAGCAAATGTAATATAATGTAGCTAAATAAAGAAATTTGTTGTTAGCTTAACTAATATTTCTATGGAGAACTGTTACACGGTCATTTTATTAAATATAAAGGGAATTTTCTCCTAATCTAGCAACTCTATGATCTTTGTCAAATGCAATTTCTTCATTCTCATAATGACAAGCGTTATAAAATATTCTTAAGAAACCTTCCTTCTTCCTGGGATCAACCATACGTTCTCGTTCTCATCATTTCTTTTTGGCCATACACGTCCAAAAGGTCTTAGAACTGGCTCTTTAGCGCTTAATTAAAATTTTTAAATCCCAATCATGCGAAGTCAGGAAATCGATTTTCTAATTATCATATTCATCCTATATTCACTTAATAATAATATCGTTGCAACAAGATCTTTCCTGTGCGCAGTCTCTCGTCATAATACGGTATACTAAGCATCTGCTACCAATTGGGTATATTTAAGGATTTTGTTAATAGAAAGATAAGGAGCAAGAGGGCTAAGGACTAATGAATTTTAAATTTTCTTTTCTTCATACAGCCATAAAAGAAGGTGATAAGAATATCTTTTACTATAGCTATTAGTGTGTTATCGCAACTTGATTATCGAAAGAGGTAAAGTACTAGGAGTTAAGGTTTTGTTACAATACTCCTGAATTTACATAAAGAGATGCATATTAAACTCCGCTTATTAGGATAATATTTTTAAGCTATTTTGAGAGGCATTCAATTAAATTGTTTCTAGATTTTCAAAATTTATTAATTTGAGATGATTATTAAGTGATCAATAATCTAATTATTCATTTCTAAAGTGTTCTGTTCATATATATTAAAAACGTTCTGTGGTACTGTTGCTAATAGTTTAGTGTAAAAGTTCACAACACTCCAATGGTCCGGACGTGTATGTTTGGGCAAAACTAAAAGTTCTATTAATCAAATATGCGAGAACTGTTTAATATTATTTTAATTTGTTGGAATAATAAGTTGAGGGTTTCTCTATATCATATGATGAAAATGAGGCAACATGGTTAAAAATTTAATTACAACATTGTTGTATCATATAGTCAAAGGTTGATTAGTTTTTTGTAACTGTGATTTTACGATGATTGTATCATAAAACTATTTATAAGATAAAGGCGACTATAGTGCTCTTTAGGGGAGGTTATTAATTTTTATTTCAATGTGGGGATTATTAGTGGGAATTTGGGATTGTTGGATAATAATTGGGTTGGGATTTATTAATCAATGATGAAGTTTTCATAGCGGTCATTGTAAAAATTTTGTTTATTTGAAAATTGTATATAAATCAATTTTTCTTAACTAAGGAATATATTTATTTTCCATTTTCGCGCATAACGGAAAGCTTAATAGATTCCAGAGTTTATCCAAACATTTAGTATTAAATAGCTCTGCAACATATGAAAACAAAATTACATGAACACAATGATAATATCCAATACCCAGATTATAATCCAAAAATTCCCATTCCAACTATAATCCAATTTGAAGCTATATAATATATCTATATAAACCCCGAGGCTAAGTCCCTTATTCTATAAAAATTGGAAAAAAGATATTAAAGTATATTGGAATCAAATATACATAATAATTATTATTAGACCTATAATTGAACATAATTAACATATATCGGGTAGATTAGATAAAACAATATGAATTAAAAAAATTTAGATACTAAGTTTCCACCACGATATATAAGTTATAACTGAACATATTTTTCAAATAGCGAGGACAATTTAAATAAAATCTAAATTAAACAACGTTTATTAATATCTTAATAATTTGAAATGAATGATTTAAGATTTTAAGTGCTAAATAACATTTCAATAAAGAATGAATTTAAATTTTTAAAACATTTTAACTTTGTTTATGGAGTCTATTAAAGCAACCTTTTCTTTGACAGAATCAGAAGCAAACAGAGATATGTAAGTGTACGGTAGATCACGGAAATTACCTCCTTTCAAACTTATGTTGTGGATACACCCAGCTTTTATAAAAACTTTTATTTTTTTGGAGAGCTTCCTCTCTTATACATTTTGTAAGAGTAGAATGGGCTTAGTTGTGACGTGGAAAATTAGGTAATACTTAGTATTAATATTTATTTAACGAGATCTACTAAGAAATCTTTTATGAATTTCTGACGTCTTTGGGAAATATTAACAAATGTTTAATATTAGTAGGAGTAATGTTTAAAAGGACTTTTTGAATTTTGGTACACCAAATTTATTGCATAACGTAAGGCGGATTCTTTTTATGTTTTACCGAGAAATACGCTTCTCAATAAATATGTTTTGAGATGGACATGGCAATTAATGTTTCTAAGATTAACGGTAAGATCCTTTAATGCGGCAAAGTTTGGGATGACCTTTTCTAATTACTTTTTATTTTATTGAGCGCTTTTTAGGGACTCCCTTTAAATATGTTTTTCGTTGGAACAATTCGAAATTTAAACTTTTTAAGCACACTATGTAAATAAATAAAATATCCTTAATATTTTAGAGGAGGAACAGAATACATGGTGATTTTTATCGATTTATTTTGTTTATTTAAGATGATTTAGTGCCTATGAGTCAATTCTCACTTGTTATGTTAGTTGGGACAGTTTTGCCAAAGATATAAAAAGTAATTTAACATTATGTTCCATTGTTTATTTGTCTATCTATTTGGGGAATTTCATCATTGTCAAAAGCATCATCGACTTTATATGCATACAAGTATTATTTGAAGCTACAAGTTTTACACAAGTCTCCCTTCTTAAGATTTTTAGTTTATGTAATAATTAACTCGAAAATTGTACAGAGAGGAGATTTATATAGAGGTACAGTTTAAAAGGCGCTCTCCACTGAATGGTTTGTTTCACGAAAAAATATTCATCGATGGAGGAAGTGCGATTATAGGGATTTGGAATTAGAGAAGATTTATAATAATTATAACTTGAAAGTTGTTATTCTTAATAGGACACTCAACCTGCTCGTACAAATTCTTGTGAAGTTCTATAATGAAATTTTTTCTATAATTTTTGTCTGCGTGGTGGTGGTGTTTTAGAGCTCTTCTCTCCATATAGTAAAGATGAGCAAAGAAGAAGCTCGAGAATGTCTCCTCAGTGAAATCTAAAGGTACCATTAAAGATAAAAGTAATTTTAAGAAATCGAATTTATAATGTTTCTTCCCGTTGTGCAAACGTGCTGTCGGTGTGTGGTACAATCAACTAACTTGTTTTTGTCTATCTGTAGTTTTATTGTCTGAGACGAAAGACTGCAGATAATTTTAATAACAATTGGATATCCTCGTTATAAACTCATTCGGCATTAATTTATCTTTTCAACGGAAGAATAGTGGAAGATCCCGGACTCGCATCCTACCAAAGGCGTGAAAAAGAGAAGAAGAATGTTGTACGAAGAGATCAAAGAAATAATGTTAGAATTTGTATTTTAAGAATAAAATAACAAAGTGGAGTAAACTAAATTAAAACTAAAAAATAATCTTTTTTCTGTTATAACAAAATAAAATCTCTTTGCAGTAATGCGGTTCGCCTAGACTAATGATTTAAAGTTATAAGGAAAAAATAACGTTATATGCTATTAATGAATGATTCAGGATCTAAGCATAAATGATAGGATGAAGCGTTATATAGAACTGATTAAAGAAAAAGTGTATGAGGAAGATTAAGCTGTCTATAGCAGATGGGTATCTGTGCTCATCTAAAAACAATTTAGATCTTCACTAAACAATAAAATCTTTTAACAAGATGGAAATAAAAATTTGTTTATGGTGTATGCACACACTTGGCTAATAGACGGGAGACATTTCAGTCTCACTGGGGGCGTGAGACCTGGAAGTTTCCTGAGGAAAACCTAATTAGTACAATATTTGCAATTGTGGCATAGCGTGCTGGCGTAGGACTAGACCTGAATCTGAGTCCAAATTTCAATTAGTATTTTTGCCCGTTCTAGCAGAGTATGTGGGCCTAGAGCGCTTGTCTGAGACCAAAATTTATTACAAATAATTAGGCCGTTTGCGGCGTGTATTAAAATATTCCAGGAGGTTGTGCCGAGGGTATGTGGCAACAAAAACAAGGTGGCATACGCACATTCGGGGTATGTGGTAGCAATGTTAATATTTACATTCGTATAATATGTGGCACGAAGGCGCACTTGTGAAAAATCATACACGTAAAAGTTAGTATTAATTATGAAAATAATACAAAGTTTTATGCGTTGAAGTTCACACTAAAATTAACTTAAAATTATGTTTCCTTAAAATTACAGTAATAACACAAGTTTCATGTGCCGAAGAGATTAGTCTTGCGCAATTTATTTCTTTCTACAAAGTGAATTGTTGTGGCAAGGACCAGGCAGGGTGCGTTACGGTTTACATTCGGATGTGAAGCAAGCAAAAATTTTATATACATGATAGGGCTGTTCGCCATAAAATCAGCTGTGGAGGCAGCTTTTATTCAACTGTGAAAACAGTTTTGAAGTTGCCTGTGAAGACAGCCTTGAAATCAACTGTGAAATTAGCTGTAGAGATTATGTACAGTATGCTTTAATATAAAGCAAGTAAAATCATTTGTGTTTTTGTGAGCAATCAAAATAATATATAATTCCATTTAAGATAATGCTTTAAATTTAAGAGAAAGCAGATAAAAAAATGTTTTATGTGGAGCGCGAAAACATTACCGTATGGCGCTGTATATGTAACGCATGGGCTACGTGGAATACCGTAGAACGTAACAGGTGATGTATGTTGTGTAAGAGGTGGAACATTAGAAATGGAAAGTGCTGAATGAGAAACAAGGTAAAGCGCAGGTGGTTTAATTTGGTGGGCATGTGTTGGTGAGGTAGTGGCAATAGTAGTGACAATGGTGGTAGTAATAGTAGTGGTACTCATGTTGTTATACTTGCTAGAATAATTTCAATATAAAATACCATGTAAAAAATAAAAATTAAATTTCAAAGCAAACTACCAACAAAATTATATGATTTCTAAGTGCAAAGTTTTTGGAAAAGATAAAAAAATACTGTAAAAATTTCCACCAAAAAAATGAACAGATTTTTGTTTGATATAATCACTACAAAATGTTTAAAAAATATTTTTAACTCCAAAATGTAAAACTTATAAATGGTAAACTGTAAAAAAAAAATCCTTTTCTCTCTCTCTCTCATTTTTTTTTTTATGTTCGAAAATATGCAAAAAAATGTAAAAAAAAAAAATCTAAAATTGGAAAAATAAATTTTAAAACATGCAAAACTCAAAATTAAAAGAAAAAATTTCAATATGTTCACAGCTTAAAAATTTATCAAAGTAAGTATCAACCAAAAAAATTCTTTTGTAATAAAAATTTTCGTAACTGAGATTACTTTGCAAAAAATTTTCCTAACATTTTTAAGATAAAATTTTTTGTTCGGATCTAATCATATTTTAAGATAATCTATGCACTAATTTTTTTTTTTTAAGTTTTAAAAATTGTTACTGCTTAAAATTTTTTAAAATTTTCGCACATAAAGTAAAAAAAAGAATTTTTTTTTAGTTTACTACACACTTTTTAAATTTTATTAAATATACTACACTTATCTTAAACCTTCTTCTGCTACACTCTTCTTCTTCTTTCACGCCTTTGGGTAGGATTGCAAGTCGGGATTTTCTTTCCACTAATTCTTCGTTGAAAAAGCTTCCATGTGGGTTTTATACGGGATATGCCAATTGGGTTATTTAGGATTGTTAAGAAAGATAAGGGCAAGGGCTATGAATTTTAAATTTCTTCTCTTCGCCATAAGAGGTGTAAGCAATTTTAATATATTATGTGTGACGGAGCAAGGAGTGTCCGTTTGAAATTAAGTTTAAAATTTATCGCAATATTGGATAAGGATCAAATGGTAGGGGTCGTCAATAAAACTGTATGGCAGTGGATAAAATCCAATGGCGAGGTTGTCAATAAAAATGGGTACAATAGTGGATAAGATCCAATGGCAAGGTCGACAATAAAACGGTTTTGTTTAGTAGTTTAAAACAAAACAATGTAGGTTAATGAGAAGGATGGCCTTGTAATTGTTTATTTGAAAATGAAAAATAATCTTTCTACAAAATAATTATTTTCGCGCATAACGGAAAGCTTAATAGATTCCAGAGTTTATCCAAACACTTAGTAATTAAATGGTTGCAACAATATGAAACAAAATTACGTGAAAACAATGATAATAATTCCAATACCAATTATAATCCAAAATTCCCAAATTCCAACTATAATCCCAATTGGCATATAAATTTAATAACCCAAGGCTAAGCCCTTATCTATAAAAATAAGAAAAAAGATATAAAGATATTGAAGCAAATAACATAAGAATGTATTATTAGATAAATTGAAAATATTAACATATCATTAGATATAAACAATATAAAAAAATAATAGTTAACATAATAATTATAACTGAACATATTTTCAATAGCGAGGGAAATTTAAATAAATTAAAATACAACGTTAATATCAAAATTGAAATGAAATTTAGATTTGCTAAATAACATTAATAAGAATTGAAAATTAAAACATAGAATGCGATTTGAAAATATTAAACTTAGCATTTTGATTTAATAACACACAAGGAAGTTATTACAAAACTTAAATAGATTTTACCTTTCAAACTAGTTGTGATACACCAGCTAGAAAAGATTTTATTTTTTTGGAGAGCTTCCTCTCTTATACATTTTGTAGAGTAGGATGGGCTTAGTTGTGACGTGGAAAATTGGTATAATTAATATAGGATGAAATCTTTTATGATTTCTGACGTGTTGGATTTAAAAATTTTAATTTAAGGAAGAGAGTTTTAAGGACCTTTTGATTGGCCAAAAATGCCTAACGTAGGCGGTTCTTTAATGTTTAAAATAGCTCTATAATCATGTTTGAGATGGAACACATGGCAATTAATGTTTTAAGATAAGGAAATCCTTTAAATGCCGCCAAAAGTTTGGGATGACCTTTTCTAATTACTTTTATTTTATTGAGGCTTTTTATGATCTTTTGTTCTTAAATTGAATTTAAACTTTTAAGATAAATAAAATATCCTTAATTTTTAGAGGAGGAAAAATAGGTAGATCTTTTATCGAATTTATTGTTTTTTTTAAGGATTCTCCTAATTGTTTCTATTGTGTATGTATTTGGGACAGTTTGCCAAAGATATTAAAAAGTATTTAAATTATGTTCCATTGTTTATTTTTATTGTCATCATGTAAAAGATGACTTTATATAAAATAGTAGTTTTATACAAGTCTCCTTCTTAAGATTTTCAGTTATGTAAAAATTATGAAAGTACAAAGGAGTTATATAAGGTAAGTTAAAGGCGTTTCTGAAATGTTTGTTTCACGAAAATATCTCGATTGAGGCAAGTGTGGGATTGGAATTAGAGAGATATTGAAGTGATTATTCAAAATTCTGTGAAGTTGTGAATTTTCTTGTGTCTGAGTATTTCTCAAAGCAGAAGGACTCGAGATGGTCTCCCTCGTAATGTCTAAAGGTACCGAAAAAAGTAATTTAAGAAATGATTTATTTCTTGTTGCAAGTGTGTCGGTGTGTGGGGCAAAACTAACTTGTTTTGTCTAAGGTTTTGTTTGGAGAAGAGCAGTATTCCTTATTTATCGGCAATGCAATAATTATTTGTAGAAACTTAAAACTAATGTATAACAAAATAAATCTCTTTGGCAGTAATGTTCTCGACTATGAAGATAGGAGAAGCGTAATAGCATAATGTTCTTGACTAGTAAGATAGGAGAAGCGTATGTGATGAGAGTGTGGGAAGACTTACAGTGTCTGTGCCCAATTTTATATACTCTATGAATATTTTGCCGTTGCGGCATGCGTGGGGCGTCGAGACTGGAAGTTTCTGAGCCTAAATTTATGTACAATATTTCGCCGTTGTGGCATAGCGTGTGGCGTAGGACTAGACCTGAATCTGAGTCCAAATTCAATTAGTATTTTGCCGTTCTAGCAGAGTATGTGGGCCTAGAGCGCTTGTCTGAGACCAAATTTATTACAATAATTACGCCGTTGCGGCGGTAGCTTAAAATATTCCCAAGGAGGTTGTGCCGATATGTGGCAACAAGGTGGCATACGCACATTCGGGGTATGTGGTAGCAATGTTAATATTTACATTCGTATAATATGTGGCACGAAGGCGCACTTGTGAAAAATCATACACGTAAAAGTTAGTATTAATTATGAAAATAATACAAAGTTTTATGCGTTGAAGTTCACACTAAAATTAACTAAAAATTATGTTTCCTTAAAATTACAGTAATAACACAAGTTTCATTTGTCGAAGAGATTTGTCTTGCGCAATTTATTTCTTTATACAAAGTGAATTGTTGTGGCAAGGACCAGGCAGGGTGCGTTACGGTTTAAATTCGGATGTGAAGCAAAAATTTTATATACATGATAGGGCTGTTCGCCGTAAAATCAGCTGTGGAGGCAGCTTTTATTCAACTGTGAAAACAGTTTTGAAGTTGCCTGTGAAGACAGCTTTGAAATCAACTGTGAAATTAGCTGTAGAGATTATGTACAGTATGCTTTAATATAAAGCAAGTAAAATCATTTGTGTTTTTGTGAGCAATCAAAATAATATATAATTCCATTTAAGATAATGCTTTAAATTTAGAGAAAGCAGATAAAAAAATGTTTTATGTGGAGCGCGAAAACATTACCGTATGGCGCTGTATATGTAACGCATGGGCTACGTGGAATACCGTAGAACGTAACAGGTGATGTATGTTGTGTAAGAGGTGGAACATTAGAAATGGAAAGTGCTGAATGAGAAACAAGGTAAAGCGCAGGTGGTTTAATTTGGTGGGCATGTGTTGGTGAGGTAGTGGCAATAGTAGTGACAATGGTGGTAGTAATAGTAGTGGTACTCATGTTGTTATACTTGCTAGAATAATTTCAATATAAAATACCATGTAAAAAATAAAAATTAAATTTCAAAGCAAACTACCAACAAAATTATATGATTTCTAAGTGCAAAGTTTTTGGAAAAGATAAAAAAATACTGTAAAAATTTCCACCAAAAAAATGAACAGATTTTTGTTTGATATAATCACTACAAAATGTTTAAAAAATATTTTTAACTCCAAAATGTAAAACTTATAAATGGTAAATTCTAAAAAAAAAATCCTTTTCTCTCTCTCTCTCATTTTTTTTTTTATGTTCGTGGTAAACTGTAAAAAAAAAATCCTTTTCTCTCTCTCTCTCATTTTTTTTTTTATGTTCGAAAATATGCAAAAAAATGTAAAAAAAAAAAATCTAAAATTGGAAAAATAAATTTTAAAACATGCAAAACTCAAAATTAAAAGAAAAAATTTCAATATGTTCACAGCTTAAAAATTTATCAAAGTAAGTATCAACCAAAAAAATTCTTTTGTAATAAAAATTTTCGTAACTGAGATCACTTTGCAAAAAATTTTCCCAACATTTTTAAGATAGAAATTTTTGTTCGAATCTAATCATATTTTAAGATAGTCTATGCACTAATTTTTTTTTTTAAGTTTTAAAAATTGTTACTGCTTAAAATTTTTTAAAATTTTCGCACATAAAGTAAAAAAAAGAATTTTTTTTTAGTTTACTACACACTTTTTAAATTTTATTAAATATACTACACTTATCTTAAACCTTCTTCTGCTACACTCTTCTTCTTCTTTCACGCCTTTGGGTAGGATTGCAAGTCGGGATTTTCTTTCCACTAATTCTTCGTTGAAAAAGCTTCCATGTGGGTTTTATACGGGATATGCCAATTGGGTTATTTAGGATTGTTAAGAAAGATAAGGGCAAGGGCTATGAATTTTAAATTTCTTCTCTTCGCCATAAGAGGTGTAAGCAATTTTAATATATTATGTGTGACGGAGCAAGGAGTGTCCGTTTGAAATTAAGTTTAAAATTTATCGCAATATTGGATAAGGATCAAATGGTAGGGGTCGTCAATAAAACTGTATGGCAGTGGATAAAATCCAATGGCGAGGTTGTCAATAAAAATGGGTACAATAGTGCCTACCTAGTAGCAAATGGTTGCCTAACTAAGAGACCCTTGAGGTATGGGTGAAAATGGCAGGGAAAAGGAGCTAGCCACGATGCCAATAATTCAGAATCTGTTACAGTAAACTTTATGAACAAGTGCGAATAAACGTCCCCTTTTTTTACGGGCGGAAGAAGCCCGCCAACCGCAAAAGCTGTTCCCTTTTAGCAAAGGAAGAAGCATTCCCAAGGCCTAAAAAACGGGAAGGATGAAACCGGTAAAGCTACCGCCTCCTTTGAAAAAAAGCGGAATTTAGAAGAAGCTCGGAAACGTGTGTTAGGAGCAAAGCGGAGCGCCCAATCAGAAGTCATTGGAACGGATCGTATCAGGACTTTCCAAGGGCCCCCAATTACCCCAACAACCCGGTGGAAACAACTATGGTTTGCAACCCGGGTGCACCACGCACCTTCCAACCCGGCCCCAACTAAGTAGCCCCATGGTCTTAAAGTTATCCAATCAACGAATGGCTACTGACCCGAAGCACTTTGTCGCATGTCGTATAAAACCAATATATATCGAATGATTTATGCTTTCAGCCCTCCTATAATGCGAATGCCCGGCCGTTGTGGCTCATTTTTTTATAGCCACACTCCTTACTGCAGAGGGTACACGCGCCCCTTGGCTCCCCGTAATTTAGCCTAAACCTCCATTCTTCGAAGATACTGAATATATATTTACTAACAGCTACGAGACACTGATTAAAACTATTTGAGTAATCCAGCAGCGGAAGGATTATCGTAACATTAAACTTAGGGACGGCAAATCCCCGGCCCCCAGGGAAGATGAAACTCCCTTCGGGAAAGTGGACTTCTTTCCTGGCCTTAGATTCCTTGTAAGCGTCTGACCGCCACTGGAACAAATATTTCCAGGCGGAGAGCGCAAGTTTAAATGAGGTCCTTCGAACAGAACGCATTGCCCAATTACATCATTTTCCAGCCCCTACTTTAGCGACGAGGCCAAAAGAATCATAAGGTCAATTACGGAGGGGCAAACATGGCTTTTTATTTTCTAAGACCTGGCCCCGGGGAGAGGCAAGGACGTCATGGGACCATGGAGACCTGGCTTTCTTCATCCCCGAGACGGAGACCCGGCTTCTCCAAACAAAAACCGATTGGGCGCCAGAACCTTACGCATCACTGATATAAACGTGCGAATTTAAGACGTCAGGGCCTCAGTTGAAATTTTGAAAATGCTGCGATACAAAATTACCACCCAAATCTCCACCCCCGGGGATAAGTTTACCGCCTTCCCCCTGTTGGCTGTTAATCAAACCGAAGAGGATCCGAGACGGCCCCATTTTTATACCAATGGCCGAGGTTAGAAGCACTCTGCTTTGGATGACGCCACTGTATGAAATTCCTTTAACGCCAATTGGAAAACACGAAGGTACCCTCGCCGACCGAAGTCATCGGACGCTGAAACAAAGGTAGCGGTCGGACTCTAATAGCATGCTCACTAGGCCACATGCATTATGGAATGGAAGATAGCCAGGGTCAGGAAGTATCCAGAGGAGACGAACCCCTGTCTATCCCCCTTGTAAGCCAATGGACGAGTTTCGGGTGGCAAGCCCGGGGCCCTGGGCCTTAAAACCGAGGTGAATTCGGACGCAACACGAACCCAAATCGGAGAGTGAGTTTTACTTAGCATCAAAGGGCTGATGAAATTAATCCGCAGAATGCGCTGTAGTAAGAAGGACCCTCACGGCCTTACATCCTATTAAAATGACCGGTTATCCACGGCAACAACGCGTTGGAGATTAAGAGCCGATGAACTGATAGCATGACCTTACAAAGCCGTCCGACGCCAAACACTTGGGAGATATACCGCCACTTAATCTCAGTCGGCGAACTAGAACGCGTTATAAAATAGAGGAGGTAAGCTTAGTATAAGTGTGAAGTCCGAACCACGGTATTCAAGAGGACAAAGGTCGTAGTATCCGCAAAGATAAGGAATTCTCTAATGGAGTTGGCCCATGACGCGCCTCTTTAGCCGCGGGACACTAGGCATCAAAGATAAGACCTATGATAGGATAATGGACTGTTTGTTTGAATTGGCCGAGGAGCCCTTTTACTATGATGTTCACTAGGCCTAACTGCCGCTTCATGTGATGATTATGCCAAAAACCTCTCGAAAGAATTATAAGAATGGCGGGGCCGCCCACCCATAACCAATGTTTACCGATTAATCCAATGAACCTCCTTTAGAGGGTGGCCATCGATTTGGTCGGCTTCCTTTAAATCCCCCTTTCACAAGAAGGCCAAATTTATAATTGACGGGGGCCCCGTTGAACTACGGACACGATACCCAAGCAATTTCCCTCAAAATATAGATTCCCCCAGGGGCTGTGGCTCGATGCTTTTTAGCTCGCATATTCTCATTTTGGTGCGCCTTTTGTTATATCAGAAGACGGTATTTATCGTACCTGCGGCGCTTTAAAAGCACCGATCGCCATTTGACCAACACAATTTTTAAAAACTAGGTCGTTATTTAGACAACAGGCTGAGCTAGCAAGTCCCAGGGGAGGAAAGAAAAAATTAAACATAGGGCTAGAAATGCGCTGAACCCTGCCCAATGTGGGCGTAAAGACAATGCCACCCACAATACAACACCGTAGAAAAGACGAGAGTTCATTCTTGGCGTCCCGATTGCATGTCCACTTGCAGGAAAGACCCACGAATTCCAATCATAAGAATCATACTCCACTAGGCAGCGCCATCCTTATAAAATCTAAACCGGTTATGCCTTACCTTATTCGGCTTAAACCGCCAAATTCCAATCTGGCAAATTCAAGATAGTGCGTGATTTAGGGCCATTAATACAGAAATCGGACTCGCCTTACGCTTTCCCCATCGTTGTGGTAATAAAGATAAAAGATGCGCGTCAAAACCGGGTATGCGTCGATTATAGGCAAGTTGATATGAGTTATAACGATTTTTTGACCCCGGCAGCCCAAAGACACAGGAGCGGCAACTGTTCTTCCATTTGCTTAAGCGATAATATTCTTTTCGAAGTTCGATCTTTTCAAAGGGATATTGGCAAATCCCGATTCTAAAGGAAGACATTCAGAAAACCATCAGACGTTGCTAAGTCATGAAAGCGACATTACGAAGTTCAGGATTGCCTTTCCGGTTTAGTTAACCGCCCGGTGCCCAACAACTTACAAGGGCGTATTAAGCGAACGTAATCGGGCGATATGCAATTCACGAAATGTTATATTTGACGATATCATCGGTGCCCCATACCCAAGACTGGGGAAACCTCACGTTCGTAGGAGACGTTGGAGGTCCTGGTGGGGAGTTACCGCCGAGCTGGGTTGATGCCGGCATTTACCGTGGTAAAACTGGCACTATCACGTAGAAATTAGTGTCCTCTCTCTAATAAGGCATCAGGAAGCCGCTTTTGAGGCAGTTCCCTTGGCCATAAAGCTTGAGCACTACGCGCTGTATAAGCGTTTACCAGAAGGAAAACGCTAAAGAAAATTAGTGCATGCGATGAGACTACCGTACGCTAAAAAAGGACGGCTTAAGATCTTCGTAGCCGGCGCGTGTAACGACGCCGGTATTATAAGCGCCTTCGTTCCAAATTATGCCTTAATCGCGTGTGCATCAAGAATTTACTCCAAGAAAAAAAAAGGGCAGCTCCTTTAAAAAGGTTTAAGTGGCGAGGCATAGCCATCAAAAGGCCGCTCGAAAGTTTCTGAAGATCATGCTATAACAACTTCCCCTGTTTTACCGGGCTACCCGATGCGGAGTAAAAGCGAATAGTCGGCGGCCTTATAACAACTGACGCGCTCGCCAAGAGAGCTATAAGCCTCTTGTCTCCTTACAAGGCCAGTACGAAAGATGGGAATATTCACGAGTGGGCTTATGCCTGGGAGGGAGCCTATCGAAACTGATGAAGGAAGGTGGTTGCGGAGTGCCACGCTGAGTACTAATCCCGAAAAAAGAAGGTTCTGCAGTAGCTTTGGGATTTTTTCTTTGGAAAATTTAAAAAAAAAAACATTTTTTTTGGGCATAATTCTATTAAATTAAAGCGGATCCCATGTTTCGTGAGTATTTCGGAAACATACTTTACAACTAACGCTAAGAACAAGATGGCCTTTCTTGCCCGGCTATACAAGCCCCTGAAAATTTTTTGAAATGTTTTTGATCGATAAGGATAAAAAAAAAAAAAATGCGGCGGGATCTGGTTATGATCAAAGCTCATTGCACTTTGTGTGGTGACGGACGCCCGGGAGCTGCGACTCGAGCGCGCGGGGCCCGTATCAGCTTAAAGCATTTTTTGGAAAAAGTTACAAAAAAAATCGTGCTATTTTAAATTTTTTTCTTCTTTATCCAATCAACATCAAATTTTCAGCAGCTTGTGATTAGTCGGGCGAGCATACATCTTTGTTTTTACTTAGAATAGATTGTTTGGATACTCCCCAATAAGAAAATTTTACAAACAATTTTCCAAAAAACTTTTTATCTTTTTGAAAATTTGTTCAAGCAAAAAAAATCCGCCAAACTACTGCTTATTTCACAAAAAAATTATCTAATTAAAAAGAAAATGCCTGGGGGCATCTCCTCCCGTCTACCAAATGTTCCTGCACAAATTTAATGGCGGGGGATCCGGATAAACCAAAAAAAAATATTCCTATTTCTTGCCAATTCTTCAAAACCCAAAACATACGTAGCCGGCATTTAGGAATATCACAACTCACAGGTCAAAATATCACAAATTTCCCCAACTCAAACATCAGGGAATACGCAAATTATATTTTTCAAAGTTCTTGGCAAGTCCTATTTTCGCAAAAATAGTTTTAGGAGGAGTTTCGGACATAACTGCCCCTCAATAAAACCTACGGATTTTTCCAAACAAATTGAAATACCAAAACAGATGACTACAGACAACAGAAAAACACCCGAAAGCGTCGTTTAGAGGTCAAAAAAAGCCATACAGTTTGGGTGTTATATGGGTTCAAAATCGTTCGGCGCTTGAAAAAGTCGCAATTTTATGCCCAATTTTTACGGCGTAGCCGCCCGGCTTGCAAGAATGTGGCGGGCCCCCACGAAAAAATTGACCCCCTCCCCACTTAAGAACAAAGAAGCTGCTAGCAGGTTCCCATCCAAAGAAAGCGCCGCCAACCGTGCTTTTCTCCGAAGCACTATGCGAACGCCAAAGCTGTTCCTTAGGAAAGAGAGATTCAAGCCTAAAAAAGACGAAGATTGAACGTAAACCTGACGCCTTCCCTTGCAAAAGGCAATTAGATAGAAGCCCGAACCGTGCTTAGAGCAGGAGTCATGAACGCGATCGCTATCAGACTTCCAAAGCGGGCCCAATACAACCACCCGCCCCTTGGTTAAACAACCGGCTGCGCAACGGTCACCTCAACGACCAAAGTAACCTAACTCTAGTACCAATTCAAACGAGGCTACTGACGAACATGGATGCCCTATATCCAAAGATTTGAGCTATTATGCCTACAGCCTCTAAATGGCAATGCCGGCTTGTCGCCGTCATTTTATATTTAAAGTCACACTCCCCCCCATTACTGCGCACGCGCCCTAGTCCGCTATTAGTAACCTCCCATCCGAAGATTACGACCTACTTTTGCTAACCTCAAAGCCCCAAGCACTATTAACCTGCAATATTAATACGGAGGAGGCATTATTCGAATTAAACTATAAGGCCACGCAAATCCGCCAGGCAAGCATGAAACTCTCTTCCCTTGGGGTCGAAAACAGGGGTGGCTTCTTCCTGACTCTAGATTCATTAGCCGTCTCCGCCCCAACTGACAAATATTTCCAGGCCGAGAGGATCTAGTTAAATTGAGCTCGAACAGAAACCGGAGCCCAATCATCACTTTCAGACCCTTACTTTAGCGACGGGCAAGGCGGCCCAAAAGCATCATTACACTTCCAATACGAAGGCGGCACACCAAGTTTTATTCTTAAGACCTGCCGGACAGCAGGGCCCCCATGACCATGAGACCCTGCCTTAAAATTTCATCCCGAGACTGCGAGAACGCAACCCCAATCTCAAACAAAAAGATGGCAGAAACCACAATCACGATAAAACGTGGAATTTTAAGACGTCAGCGGCCCTCAGTTGAAATTTGAAAATGCCTGCGATACAAATTACCACCCCATCGTCCAGCGCCGATAACGTTACCGCCCCTTCCTGTTGGTTTAATCATACGAAGAGATCCGCAGACCGCCATTTTATACCAGGCCGACCGTAGAAGGCCCACTCTGTTTGGATGCAGCGCCATTGCTTAATGATCTAAAACGCGATTGGAAAACATCGAACGGCCGTTACCCTTCGGACCCGAAGTCATCCGACCGCTGAAACAAACTGCGGTAGCCGCGGGGCTGGAACTCTAAACGATGCTGAACTAAGCAGATACGAATTATGCGGAATGAGATAGCCAGTGTGCAGGAGATAATCCAGCAGAGACGATCCCCTGCTTATCCTGTAACAATGGACGAGTCGGTGAAGCCCGGCCCCTTTGCGCCTTAAAACCCGAGCGCCTGAATCTTAAAATTTTATTAAAACTTTTCTTTACAAAAAACTAATTTAGAACCCCGCAACACGAAACCTATCGCCGACAGTAGTTTACTTAGGATTCAAGCATTGATGGAATTCAAATCCAGATGCTTTGCTTAGAAAGAATGACTCCGCCCTTAATCCTTTTTAAAATAGCAGGTTATCCACGCGAACAAGGCGTTGGAGTATTAAGAGGAATGAACTAATCAGACCCGTACAAAGGTCCCGACGCAACACTTGGGCCCTGCAATACGCCCACTCTACATTCTCAGTCGCGCCGGCACTACGAACCGTATAAAATTAGAGCAGGGGGTATATTATAAAGTGTCGAAGTCCGTAACGCGTATTCAATAGAGGCAAACACAGCGTCGTGCAGTAGCCCGCATAAAAAGGGAATTCTCTAATGGCGTAGCTTGGACCCATTGCACGCGCCTCCTAGCGGGACACCTAGCATCCAAATAGACCCTATGTATAGCGATAAGGGCGACGCTGTTTTTGAGCTTGGCCGAGGCCTTTACCGATTGATGCTCACTTAACCGCGTACTGCGATTTCATGTGATGTATGCCCAAACAAAAACTCGAAGCATATATAAGAATGGGGCCCGGGCTACGCCACCAATTAACCAACGGTACCGAATATATCAATCGAACCCTTTAAGCAGGGTCGCCCACTCCGATTTTCGTCCGGGTCCCTTATAAATCCCCCGCCTCTTCACAAGAAGCGCCATAAAACTTTATATTGCACGCTCGCTTGACTACGGGACACCGATACCTCCGGAAGCCAATTTCCCTCCAAAAATATAGACTTTCCCCAGGGAGCTCGGCTGGCGCTGATGCTTTAGTCGATATCTAATTGTCGCCTTGGCGCTTATATCAGAAGACCCGGTATTATCGTCGACCTGCGCCGCTTTAAAAGCACAACGCACGACGTCATTTTACACACATTTAAACTACGCAGCGTCATCTTATGCAAACAGTGCAGCATAACGAAGTCCAGGCAGAAAGAAAAATCATACAACATAGGGCCCTCGAAGAAAATGAGCGAAACCCTGCCAATGTCGGTTTTTATGGCTTATAAAAGCATCCATAATGCCACTTAAAGGCTAACATAAATACCCAAACTACACTAGAGGTGGGCGCTATTGAAAAGAGACGATTATAAATTTATCTAGACGAGGGGTTCAGTTCATTCTTGAACTATATCTTTGTCCAACCTTGTTATAATTAAATATGGAGCACTGCACATTATTTAAAAAACATATAATGAAATAAACTTACAGTATACACCACTATTTCCCACTTTCTAGGAAGGACCTTGCATAAGAGCCTCCTTATTATTCGAGTATTGGAACACAAACATAAGCACGTTCAGAATCTAACATAATTGAGAACCTCCCTTAACTTAGCAGCCCTGATTCCTTTAAATAAATCTATTTATTAAACCGAATATTGCGATACACCTACATACATGTTACCTTATATTACTAATCAGAGCTTTTAAACCAGCAAAAATTCTAAAAATCTGGGCCAAATTCAGGAAGATATAGTCTCTCGGAGATTAAGTGAAGCGCACAAATACAAAACCTACATAGAAATTCGTGCACTCCGCCGCTTTAACTCTGTACTTTCTACCCACAAGTCGTCTGCTATCCAAGTTCCGTTAAAGCATTACAAAGATTGCGGAGTGTGCTCACAACCGTGTGAAGTAACTAGCGGCCCTTGGGGTCGCATAAGGAAACTATAAGGACCCAATCGTAGGTTTTGTCTGCAGAATGATACATTGAAGATATGATCAGCAAAACTTCTATCTTGCTGACCTAAGGAAGCTCACGCGATTTAACGGTCACCACAGTGCGGAGGACTTGTCTCTTCTTCGCAATTCTTGGGGCACTAAAGGATTCCCATTCTGCTATTCCCTGGTCCATGCCGTCAAGCACCCTAGAGTCTCCGATCTTCGACAAGGAGCAAACACTTAACAGCCCGGTTTATACTATGGCGCAATTCTTCTAATTCTCCCGCGGTTTACATTCCAGTTAAAAAAGGCGCAAAAGACATTCATTTTGAAAAAAACAGTACTGTTTTTCTTTGTAAGTTTCCATGAAAGTGCACCAACTTATACGCATGCTTCCAATCCCTAAAATAGATCATGCCCCTTTTACGCAGTATTTACCCCGTTTCAGCCTATAACGCTCTTGCCGTTTTGAGCTACCAAATTCTTCTCGAAGACCGCGTATTAAGAACGGAATCTTTTCGGTAATCGGGGGGATATTTCGCAAATTCTTAGACCTGCACAGAATATCCTCCACCAGGTAAAAATCTAGATGGTGCTTACGAGATGATCATCGCTGCAGATTACCGAAGACTGGCAAGGCGAATAACTCACCGTGTAGCAGAGGTTGTGGTCACGGAATCCAGGACCTCTTACGTATATATCGCGTCCACATGAATGCTTGTGATGCAAAGGGAGATTTACCGCCGCTTAGTCCACAAACCACAATCCAATCAATATCGCTGCTCTTTTCTTTTATATGAGAGCATCATGGCACTCGAAGCGTAGAGTTCCTTTGGCCCCCCCGTCAAAAGTTAGGCAGCTACGCAGCCGTATATAAGGCCGTTTACAGCAAGAACCGTTTAAAAGGCGTCACAAATCTGACAAAAAGAGCTCATGCTGAAATGCCATAGAGACCACGACCTAAAAATTAGGAACAAAGCATCAGCAGTGAGATCATAATGCATTAAATTTCATCGGGTTTTCAGCCATAACATCTTTGCCGATGGGCCTTAAGCATCTTTATCGCTCTCGTACACCCGCTAACGGGGCTTCTATATAAGCCGCGCGGCCTTCTGCGCTTTCCAATACATTTCGACTGCCCACTCAATTCGCGGCCTGCTTGGCCATTATCTTGATCTCACCCTCAAGAAAGTCGTATGCTGCACCTAAAAAGGCTTTAAGCGGCGCGAGCGATAGGCCATCAAATAGGCGTTCCCCGAAGTCTTGAAGACTCATGTCACCCCTAACCTTGCGGTCCAATACAACTTCCCCTGTCTACTTACAGCCGATTAACTATCCCCGGATGCCCCCGCAGTAAACCCGGGTAAAAACAGAGCCTCGGGGACTGCTAATACAATAAACTGACTGTTGAGCCGTCCGCCCCCCCCCAAAGATAGCGTGAAGTCTTCTAAATAAGCATCTTGTCTCCTACAAGGCCAGTAGCAAGCATGCGCAATTCTATTATTCCATTCACCGGTGCGGCTCTCATATGAACTGGCCGAGACCAGGCCTAAAATCCCCGCGATAACTGACAAGAGAAAGCAAGGTTGTGACGCGATTCACATGTAAACTGACCCCTCTAAGTCCGAAATTCGGTAAATTCTAAAAAGGGGAGACCTTTACGATAGTTTCCAGAATCTTTTGGCGTTTTTCGTAAAGCGTGTTCTATTCCCTCCTCTGAGTAAGTCCGCAGACAATAAATATGAGCTTCCCCGGTACCCGTGACGGCGGTGCGACTCAAAGTCTCATAAAGTTTGAGTCTCAATTCTCTTGACTTGGAAACTTTGTTGATCCTGTCAACAAGAGATTTCCTCTATTTCACATTATGTTAAAGGGAGAATAATTTTCACTTTATAATACATAAAAATAGTAGCAATCCAGTGTTTTAAAGATAGGTTTAGGCTTCGTAGTTGTTGCTAAAAGAGAGCTTTTCTTCCGCGTCCAGTCATCTTATATTTAAAGGGCCCATAACATAAAATATTTAACATTTGAAAGAGAAAATCAATGCAGGTGTATTCTGAATATGAATTCCGTAAGGCTGAAATTTCTATTCCTTACATAAAACTTGCCACGTATGAGCCGCAAAGTCCTGCCCATGAAATTCGCTCTCTGCTAGGAGAATATATCATATACTACAGCCCATTAAAGCCGCCCAATATTAAACCATTCGAGGACCATTCAAAGCCCAGCTCGGCTATGCCCGTTATACAAAAGGCATCATAAGTATTCATACCAACCACAATGGCCTCGTTAGGCTCTTATTTGAAAAGATAGAGTGTTAGGTCGCTGACGCTAAGTTCGAGCGGCCCCCTGGTCCATTGATATCTGAGGCCTCCATCCCTCTGCCAGGATTCAGCGCCCGTCCAATCTTCTTTAAGAATCAGCTTTTGTCAAATCCTACTCTCCGAGAGTCGCGACTGATCCGAAAATTTAAGTATTGAGACTCCTTTTCTGCACAATCTTTAGTGAAGTAAATTCATAGCGAAAACAAAAGTGAAAATTATATTAAACTAGTCTATGGAGTATGCAGTACTTTATTTATTATATAAATCCGAATTTCGATTAGGTTGATAAACTATTGACTCTCTTTATCATAATGAAGCGATATTACAATGCCCTAGAACTTCTAATCAATTTATTGTTATTATTACCTTCAAGAGCCCAAGGGCTAATAATTAATGCTCAGCTGAAGAAACTCTTAAGTATTATTTTAATTATTTTGCATGACGATGGCGGCTTATCACTGCATTGATGCGCTTACAATCGGAATCATTTAATAAAACCCTTTAATATGTATTTATCTATGTAATGGCCAAAATAATACTTAAAATGTGTTTATTTCGGTAGATCTGGATTCTCCAGCAGTACACCAGCAGAGTGGGGATAATAATCTGGGGGTACCCTCTATAGGGTGTATATATATATATATATATATATATATAATAGTATATAGTAGATCTATGGTAATCCTATATAGTAGTTACACAACTTAAAACCATTTTTTGCCATCTTCGTATATTATATATTTTTAACTAACTATTGATAAAAATTTTATTATATAGATCTAAAACAAAACTAACCACTATATATTTAAGTATATTATATAAGTATATGAAGGTATAAGTAATTTAATTGAAAAAGCATTAATTTGATTACTAATAGATCACTATACTTATTAATTATTATACATAATATCTCATCTTCGACTAAATTTCGAGAAGGTATATATATATAAAATGCTCTATTTCAATATGTGATGTGATTAGAGCCCGTTTTTTTTTTGGCTGCTAAATCATCTTCACGTCTATAAATTCATTAAAGATGATACTAATATTACGTGAAGCCCCTATTTCAATTCTTTTCATCAGCACAGCTCTAACTTCGCTTTCACCCTTCATGCTAATACCTTTTCTATTAGAATTGAATTCGTTAGCAGAACTGCATTTGATAAAGAAAAGATTCTTTCTTTTCTCGCTAAACAGCAGAGAACTCACTGATAATCCCCCTGACAACAAGATAAGATCTTACTTACACTATATTTACCAAAGAACCCGCAAGAAGCCAATCGGCCCCTTTCTTTGACAAGTAGCCTACTACTATATATATATATATAAATATAATACTATATATACATAGTATGTATATATAGTGACGGTACTATATAGCATATATTAATTATAATACTAATATAAAGTTGAGTAATATTACTCATACATCATTATAATCTGTGTAGAGTATAGTTTCTAATCAAAAGATCGAAGAGTAAATTCTCAAATTCGCTATCTTAACAACAAGTTATCTGGGCTGGAGGGTATATGATGAGAGAAATGCTAATCTTAGCTTATATATTAGTACAATTACCATACCGAACATGTATAATGTATAGATGATCTATCCATACCGCACGATAACTTTTGGTATTTTTAAGAACCATTTCTACTTATATATTACCAATATAACATAGTGAGTTTAATCACTATTAGATGAACGCCCTTCGTGGCGCGGCCAGAAGGATGCCTTTGTTGAGTTTCGGCCCCGAGCCTCTGTCATTTACGATAATGGCCGGCGCTGTTCTCCGATCTCAAATCCTCCGCGTTAAGCTACAGCTTGGAATAGCCGTCGATGTCAGTATTATCTACCCTGGGCCCCAAGACACCTCGTTAAAAATACTCAGACTACGTATGCGAAACACGTTCGGTTGGCAGCTGGTTATGGCCGATAGCCCGCGCCCTTATAAGTATCCGAATTTCCCTGTGCCGGTCCCCCCGGCTCAGTTACCCCCAGCATAAGGCCGGCCAATACAAGGCCCACCGCTTCAAAAGCGTAGTATAGTAATACTAGTAATATAATTATATATAGAATATACTACATATAAGTTATACACTACAAGGTATAAGATATATTAACTATACTTTTTGCTATTAGTGGACCTTTCCTATTCCTCTTTATAGTTTTTTACGACCGACCTACACCTATTGACCTGTCCATCTTACGTCTGTATTTTTCGTTAATACATCATCTAACACATTTTCATCCAGAAGCAATCGTAGTACTAGTGTTAGTCGTTTCTTACAGCTTGTTCGAGGATCCGTACCATACCATCCCATAATATCTTTGGAAAGTAATCTATATTAACCTCGATTAACCTAGCTGCTTTCTTTAGCTAACATAGATCATTTACCTCGACCTTAAGATTTAACAACAGGCGATGGAAGCTGCGTCCTGAACTATAACTGAAGAGCAATAAAGAAATCCACCATAATACCATATTCAACCCCTCTGCATTCTTGACCCCCTGCAAAGACTCTATTCCTTTTCTCTTTCATATAAATTTATTTATAAATCGAGAGCTTCCTTCTATATAAGTTGATACTTTATTACAACACTGCTGTTCCAAATCGTGAAGGGGTATGGGCTACCTGTTCATACATCTCTTATAATAAATACTGAAATCGAACTCAGTTGGTTTCTATTACATCAGGTAGGTAAGTATAAGTAGTGGAACATTAGGCAAAACTTATAACAATTTTTCAACGTTTATTACAAATTTTTAAAGTCTATGTCTAACAGCAGGCTTTTGTATTATTTTTTCCCTCTAACCGTACCCTGCATAGTCGTGACGGTCTATAATATGATATAATCATATTTCAATTTACCACATAGCCCCCGTTTATTTTTGAGAATTGATCCCCGGGGAAGTGGAATACCTTAGCCTATATATATAGTATTATATATACAGAAGTTAATATATATATATATAACATCAATAAATATAACATATAGTATAGTATATAGGATAAATATGAGTAATATATAATATTCCTAGTATATTAATATAAGATCTTCATATAAAATTTTTTATTATTAAAATATATATATTTCAACTATATAGATATATTAATAATAATAATATATAATCCTATATATATGAAGTATAATTAATAGCAAGTCTTGAACTGAAATCATCACTGAAGTAATAATAGTAATAGGAATAGTTCTGTGTATCTAAATGATGACCAGGAAGAGGTGAAGAGTATGAAACATCTGATAGTGAGTATGATATGTTATGTGAGCTTGCATTGGGTGATGGTAATGTAAGTAAAGTTCATAAAGAAGATGTGGAACGTGAAACGAGAGTATTGAATAGTCCGGTTTTGTGACAGAAGAAATTATGAAACCAAAGTTGAAGTGAAACGTGATGTGAGTAACAGTTATGAGAAAGACGCTGATTCCATGGGTAGTAGAAGTGAGAAGAGTAAAAAAGAGTGGATACTTTCTAATAGGGCAAGTGAAAAGGAAGAGAAAAAGGATGACGTAAGTGTGAGAAAGAAGGAGGTGAAAGTTTGTGAAAAGAGTAAAGAGTAAAAGTGATGAGGAATGTAATTAGGAAAAGGAGGTGTTAGTAAAAGGGGCTTAAGCGATGAGGAGAGAAAGAAAAGAAAGGCTGAACGTTGGAGAAGTTGGGAATGAGATGATAGTGACGATGAGGATAAAATAGTGTTTTAGGGAGTTTCTTCTATAGGTGTGACTGAGTATGTATAGTATTGTGCGAAGAGAAAAAGGAGTCGGAGGAAAAGAGAGAGAAAGGTATAAGATTGATTGTTTTTTTTTATTCTTTTTAAGATTGAACGCGGAATGATTGACTGTGTTCCATACGGATGAAATAATAGTTTTTATTTCATCGAGTGAAAAGTATCTTTTTAAATAAGTGATGCGTAATTGCAATCGTCAGATGGAGTTTATTTTTTTCGAGTGTTTCTGGTTTTCGTGCGGGTTAAGTCTTATCTGTTTTGTGTTTTTTATTTTGTTGCAGTGCATTAATGATTGATTGATATTGATAAGATTCATAATATGTCTAACATTTAAGTAGATTGTTACTTTCAAGTAAACTATTCGTCTTCGTTGAGAGTGGGATTATGGACATTGTGGACATAGTAGAAGTATGTGAGACATTGTATAGTTACTTGGATTGTGGTCAAACCAATTCGTAGTAATAGTAAAGTAATAGGACAAACTTTCTTTGCAAACTGATTTCATGAGCTCATGGAAGTGTGGTAAAGTACTTGTCTAAAGAAAATAACATTACTTTTCCTTATTTGTAAATACATTAATGATTAATATCGCTTAGTTATCTAATTTGGTAACTATTTACAATCTTGAGTATTGTTTCTGTTTATGAAGAAAGAGACTGTGACGACCACTGACAAGAATAAGTAACCATTGTGTTTCGTTTGTTTTAGTAGTGACTAGGTATGAGGATCAGCTCACGTTTCTTTAGTGCTCTTGTCAACTTTTTTATGGCAATTCATTACTCTTCCTAATAATATCGTATTTAGGTATATATAACGCGTTAGATCCTTTAGCTATAGCTGTTATAATATATATATGAGTTAATTATTATTCTCAATATATTTTTAGTTTTTAATATATAACGTGAAGTATAAATATGACATATATTAACTCGAAAACTCATCCTGATAATATGAGGGTTATACTGTAGTATGCTCAATAAAATAAACG